>JAYRCO010001295.1:0-10914 GCA_037042815.1 Ceratobasidium papillatum | reverse complement strand
TTCTGGACGTGTGAGGGCGACGTTGACGTGTGCGGGATGGAGTGTTGTTCCGCGTGGTGAAGATTTGGAGGTTTCGTATGTTGTCAAGAGTGAGTTCACAAGCGGTAAGGTACAGCAGTAGACTTACAATCGTTTTGTAGTTGACCCGAATGGGTCAATTCCGTCTGCAATCGTTGGTAAGATCGTTCAAGATATTCCATTGGCAATTATGAACATCAGCAACTTTGTCCGTTCGTCGGGGTATCCACCATACATCGCGAGCTCGTCCATCACTTCGCAACTCCGCACCGAGACGTTTAGCCTCGAGGGAAAGTCCCACAATATCAAGTTTATTGCCGGCGACAAGGAGGAAGAGATTGTTGTTGCCGTCGACCCCAAGCCGTTTGGAGGCAACTACAAGGTCGAGGTATCCGGCCAGGGCGTATCGGCCGAGAAGAAGGGCGAGGGCGTGTCTATTCATGTTCCTGCTGGATCGGGGAAGTTTGAAGTGAACATCACGGCGGCGTGAAGAGGATTGTTGTTTGTAAACAGAGCAAAAGCTTGAATCAATTGAATACGTTGTTTGGGCGGTGTAATCTAGGGCGAAGATGGTAGCTGTGAACCCGGGGCCAGGCGTTCGCGTCCCTGGCTTAGAGACGTGTTGTTGATGCGTACACACAACGAGGCTAAGATATGTTCCAACAGATGTTCCAACACACAGCGCCATGTGGAGACAATAAAGATAAAGACAAAGCAACATATTATGCGATCCTGAAAAGGAAAAAAGTGTTTGTTGTTTGGATGACATAGGGTCACGTGGTGCGGTGTTGGGTGTTGCCTCGCCTCTTCCTCGCGCACACCAACGACGAGTGATAAACCCTTACACCCAGCGCTCTTGACTTGAGCATTTTTGCGCGATGGCAACCCCCTTTATGGATTCTGAGGGGCCATCCGTCCAGTACTATCACCTCCAGTCCCACACCCCACGTAAGCACACCCCTAGCCCCTGCTTTGCTCTCACTGACGCGCCTCCTTAGCTCCTGCTGAAAAGAGTATGTTCGGCGTTAAACTGCCCAGACACGATGCTAACTTGAGTTTTTCCAGCTCTGCTATGGCTCCAAGGCGTCAATGAGGCGGGTCCCCCGATCCACCCTACGATAGACTCGACATCCGAGTATGCGGAAGAAACGCCTGGCAAGACAGTGAATATGCTACCCGGCGACCTGCCTCCAGAGCGCCACCCTCTGTCGCCACCCCCACCTGTCGCACAACTTACGGCCTCTCCCCGGAAGCCGCGGCGCGAGGAGCCTCCCTCTGATTGGGTTCCCCCCTCGTACCTCGCTCCACGCGGAAACGAAGCTCAGCCTCCGCCATCCGAGAGCAGGATTGGCGGATTGGATCTCGAGTACGCGGTAAGTTGGCGTGTGACCACTTTTTGGCATATATTGCCTTGACGCGTTTGTTCGACGCGCTAACTTGCTCGGATAGGTGTTTGGCGATCATGGTGCAGGATCTGAAGCCTCTTATCAACGAACCTTGCAGCAAGCTGCTGGTGGATACCCTCCTGTCGATCCTGAGCACGATGATATAGACGACCTCGAAGGCGATTTGTACGAAGATGATGATGCAGACAGCAATGAACAAGAACGACCAAGGAGCATGATGAGCCCTCGCGCCGAAAGTCGCACTGTGAGTTGGCTATTGCAGTATTTTCCGTTCCAGTGTCTATAGACTACCATCGCTTGCGCATTCGCATTATCGCTCTCATCGGTTCTCATGCTGACTATTCACGCGCTACCAGGTGAATATCGAAGACATAAACCCCCGTTCACCCCGCTACCTATCCCAATCCACCGGCCCATCCTTTGGAAATATCAACCGCCCCGGATCTTTCGCACCCATCTCGATTGCTCAGAAACAGGCCGAAAGCGGAATCAATATCCATATCCAGCCTCCTACCGACCCAGCTCACTCTCGAGAGGCAAGTCGCGTTTTTTATCATCTTGCGCTGGCCGAATGCTTATGACATAAACTCCCCACGTTTTGCACTTGTCCGGTTATTTGCCGGTTCCTGGTTCAATTGCATGCTTTTGTGTTGGCTCGGTTAGGTCTCGCGTTCTGGTCCGCAGTCCGAGGCTACAGTTGATCCCGTTGCGGAGATCACTGATGAAGTTCAAAACTTGTGGGGACCTCCTGGTAGTGCACTCCCACCAATCAAGACTCAGGGTACTGGTATAAGTGCGCGATGGAAGGTGAGCCATAACTCTCGGTTGCATTTGTGGGGTTTCTTTAGAAGCTGCGACATGAGGCTTCATACAAAGTGCTGGATTGTATTTGGGCTCCTTGGTCGAGTTGGGCAAACGGGACCGCGCCAGCGATTCCCGTGACGTTGGCTCCTGTCCGACCGTCATAAACCTTGCTCGCTTTTCTTACAAACTCGACATTTCCGCTTTTTTCATTATCACACCGCCCAATCGGGTTCTATTCTCCACGTTTTTGATGTGTTTTTAGCTGCGCCAGAAGCTAACTCTACCCATTTTGTGTTGCTCTAGCCTCCCCCAGAATCTGCGAACACAGAAACGTCATTCTTCAAGCCCGCAGGGCCTGCTGGTTCTGTCCACGCTAGCGCAGTCCCACTTCCACCCTCTGCCCCGATGACCGCCCAAGTTACCGGCAGCCGCGTTGTCCCTCAGTCTACGGGACAGACGGGTAGCCGTATCGCACCTCAATCTACTGGAATGACGAGCAAGCAGTCTACGACCCGTGGCCCTGCTCCTGTTCCTGTCGCACCTCAAATGACCGGCCAAACTGGCCGACAGTCGACTCGTGGCCCGATGGCTCCTCAGACTACTGGCAAACAATCTACGCGCGGGCCTATTGCGCCTCAGACGACGGGCAAACAGTCCACTCGTGGCCCGATTCAGACTCAAGTGACCGGAAGCCGTACGGGCGGTGGCGCAAAAGTCGTTCCTCAGATGACGGGCCGAACTTCAAAGACTGGAACTACGCGCACGCAAGTCATTCAGCCTACGCCTCGCCATCCTGGCTCGGCCGTTGGAGGCACGTCGACAGTTGGGCGAGCCAAGAGTCCGCTCGGCAAGGGATCTGTGGCGGAAAGTCAGGTCACGGGCCAGTATGGAGGAGGAGGATATCAGTCGTTTGGAAATGTGATGGGGGGTGTTGGACCAGACGAGCAAGGAAGCTATGCTGGTGATGGGATGTATGGAGATCGCGGATACGAAGGCGATAATTATCCAGGCGAAGATGGGAATAGTTTTGCGGGCGAAGGAATGGCTTATGCTGGAGAAGAACTCGGTCGCGCGGGAAGTGTGGCTGAGAGCGCGCATACTGCGCGCAATTCGCCAAAGGCTCGTCCGCTCGGTGGAAGCGTTATTGCGCCGAGCGAGGGTGGGATGCATCAGTACAGGTCTATGGCGCCCAGCGAAGCTGCGTCTGCCGCTCAACAGTTTAGGACTGCCAGCCCGGCAGGTAGTCGTGCGAGCCACGTTCGGTCGACGAGCGGAACGGCCAACGGAAACGGATACGCGCACGGCGAACGCTCTGCTACCCCTACACGCTCGCATCATCATTCGGTCAGCGGTGGATACGCGCCAGAGAACGAGTACAGGTACCATCAAGGCCGGGAAGACGCGACTCCTACGCCGTCCGAGGGTGGGATCATTGATCGTGTGCCGGACATGTCTGAGCGCGAGTTGTTGGAAGTTCTCAAGACCCCTCGTACGACTTACTCTGTTTCACCCTCGGTGTTGGCTGAGGAAGTCAGCCGTTCGCATTACCATGACGAGGATCTGTGTGTTTTGTTACATGCTGCTGAGGATCCGAATCAGCATGAGGTTATTCGAAAGGCTGTGAGAAAGGCTGCGAAGATGAGGATCAAGCGGTTGGGTATTGAGGATGAGGTATGTTTCCCTTTATTCTTACCTGATGACTGAGTATTGATTGAGATTGTGTAGCGTCGCAAGGAGCCATTGCCGATTGCTGCTGGCCCTACTGATGTACGTGTTTCTGATTCGCTTGCAAGAGGTTATGCTGACAGTAGTGTCTAGTCGAGCGTTGCGCCTCAGTGGGCTCAGCCGCTGTTCCATATGCTACAAGATGCCCAAACTCGTTTGGATAGTCTTGAAGGAGGCCGAAATAGGATTGAGGCTCCGCCGTCGCACATGGGTGGATCTCAGAGGCCAGGATCTGAAGGTACGCGCGGAGATGGTTCAACTTGAATATGTCTAATTATGATTCGTCCAGCCCACTACGACCTCAACGTCGGTCGCACACCGGCTACGGTCAACGTGAACATCAATCGGGCTTCGACTGTCCCATCGGGCACAAACATCGCCGAGTCCGTACTCGGGAGCAAGACAAACGATTACCAGCACGGTCACGGATACGACGACCATCATATGCGTGAGCACTACTCCCAAGACGGAGACTCGGTTCGACAGGCGCTGAGGGACTTTTTACATCCGGCAGATGAACGCGAGCCCTCGGTCGCTGGCGGACAGTCGTACATGGGCCACCCACGCGAACAGCAAGAGCAGTCGATGTACGGCAACGACCAATCGATGTATGGAATCGAGCCCGAGCCGTCGATTGCCGATGTCAATGGCGAGCTAGAGGAAGAGTTGTACAAGCTTCGCATGAAGAATCCTGAAAAGTCTGACAAGCACTGGAACGATGATGGGCTAGATCATGGCGAGCACGGCGGAGAGGAGCCTCAGAGCGCTGTGAGCGGTACGAATGCGGGTGCGCTACAGGCCTACGTTGCGCCACCCGTGTGGCAACGCGTTCACCAGCGTTTGCTCAACTGGGCGATGGTCTGGCCTCTGGGCGAGTTGGACAAGGCTTTGACGAGCACTGAGCGCGGACACCAAGTCGAGGAGATCGCGTTGAGCGTGTGGTGCACCCAGGTGTACAAGCGATACGTGCGTGCGCGCATGTCCGAGGGTGGCGTGAACGCGAGCGGCGATGGATCCTCGGTGCAAAAAGTCGATCGGATGTACGTCCCACCAAACATGGCCGACGCGATTTCGACTGCGGTGTACAACGGACGACATGGAGATGCTTGTCAGATGTTGAAGGATATGTGGACGCCGTTTGGGCTCGAGGGTATGCCTCGGTTGATTATTGTATTGGCGAGGCATAGACGGGATGAACATCATTGGGTTACGCATCGGTGAGTCACTTTGAGTACGGCAGATTGGGAGTACGGAGCTAATCCTTGGTTCTTTATAGATTCTCGCTGCCTGATGGACAGTTGTCGACGTATGATACGTATCCGGAGCGATCGTTGCCTGATGGACGTGTAAGTACTTGGATGTTTTATGAAAGCACATCGTACTAATACAGTATTTGTTAGCCCCTTGGATGGTGGTTTGCCATTCGCAGCGCCTGGCCACATGCCTCGTATCCTCCGGCTGATGCGCTGGTGCAAAAGATGGTACGGATCAACAGGCCGATGCAGCTCTTGGTCGACTGCTCCGTTGCGGCCGCTGCGATCTGGCGTAACTTGCTGATGGGCAGCAAGGCGGAGCGAAGTGTCGATTTGGAACGCCTCCGTGATTTGGTTAGCACCGAGGTCAAGTCGCTGAAGCAGCGCAAAGAGATGGGACGTTTGACGGTATCGAATAGCAAGTGGGACGAATAAACGTGCGGAACACGTATGACTGGAGTTATCTAGAGAAGGCGATTTTTGAACAGTTCTTTGAGTTGATGATCTTACGCTACAGTTTACGACATGTCTTACTATCTGTTTCGCCTATGAGCACACCTGTTGTTGTTCTTTGTGGTACAGAGGCTCGGGTCACTTTGTTATTCCTTTTTTTTTGTTGGATTGGTTTTTTGTTTGCGTTTGGTCACCCCCCTAGTCCTACCTCCTGTACGTAGTCGGATGTGTGATGATGCCAAAATTATATATGTCCTTTTTGAATCTTTCACCTGTGGGCAGAGTCGGTCTTTGCCGGAACCGAGCGTGCCTGTGGAGTGAAATAAAGTTTTACTTGGCGGACTAAATGAGCGCCTTGCTGTCAACCCGTGGTAGACTGATCAGGGGCTTCACAAATACACAAAAAACATGGCGAGGGCGTACAAGCTACCAAACATTCTCGTATCACAGCTGTTTAGATACTCCCACTCCAACAAGGAAGATATAACGCAAGTTCACTGATTAGGCCATCCCTTTGATCGGCCATTCAGACTCCCCCGCGCTTCGGGCGCTTAGATGCTTGGTTTGGGAACTGGCTTAGCGCACACATGTCACAAGCCTATCGTTTTAGATCTGAGCACCGCCCAATTGCCTCTTGAATACCCTGCCCAGACTTGCTAGACCATATCGAGATTGACCTAGGCCCTCCTGGCTGTGCGTATCTCGCTATATCATGTTTGCCGCGCGATAATGGCTCTCCAGGTCTTCCTCATCTCTTCCCCCTCCCCTTACTCTCTCACAAGTTGAATATGATGCTCCCGGCTATTGCAGGCGCGCTCTTTGGTCTCGCACCGCTCGCGATGGTCTTGGCGCCTCGTGCGGCGGCGCAGCTTCAGTGGCCGACGCTGCCAAACAACTTGACGGACGACGTACTTCGGGTGGCGGGTTCAATCTCTGATACTTGCGTGAACACTACGTACTGCCAAACGTTGGTGACTACTGTTGTATGTCTTGTCTTTTTTTTCTGTTAGGTTAAGCGCTTGCTGATTGTAGATTACGGAGAACAGATCCCAAGGTGCCAGGAGCTGCGAGGAGGTTCGTCTACATTGGCATTTTTCTATCTAGCTGAACTGCTCGTTGAACTTGGTTTATCATTGTTAGATCCTGGTTGCTGGTGTGGAAATCATGACCCGCTTCATGTAAACTGTGTTTATTATCCTTGAGCGCCCTCCAGCTGACCGTCTGATTCTATTCAGTTTTGCGCGATCTGCATATCGAGTCCGGCCGACAACCGGACCAGCGCAGACCAGATGCAGACTGCGGGTGCTGCACACGGCGGTGAGCGTTTCTGCCCTCCCTCCTTTTTCAGATGGCAAGCTAAAATGTGTCAATTTCAGCTTTCCACGCGGCCTGCAGTGCATACGAAGCGTTGATCAACGGTACCACGACGGTTACGACTTCCTCAGTTGAGAGTAGCACCTCGGCCACGGTGGTAGCTTCGGCAACTGCTGTGGCTGCTACCCAAAATGACAATAAAGTCCCCATTGGCCCGCTTGTGGGAGGAGGTAAGTGGATATATGCGCTTTGCATATAATGTAGGCGTCGTGCTAACCAAGATTCTGGTAGTTGTTGGAGGTGTGATTGGACTGGCGCTCGTCGCTGGAGGTATCTGGCTCATTGGACTTTGGATCAAGAACAAGAATAAAAACGGCAACCATGTAAGTTAAACTCGTATATAATATCCATGATGCTAACGAGTAGATAGGATATTGCTCCGTCGAGCGTCTCATACATGGGGAGCGAGCACAAGAGTCCTATGGGGTATGCTGCCCCGTATCCTCATAACACAATGGCCTACAACTCTGGGCACGTGTCTCCGCGTAAGTTTCCACTCACCTTCTATGTGATATATGTGGCACTGACATTTGAAACGCTAGTCCCTCAAGCTGGATACCATTCCAACCCAGAGCCAATGAATCCAGGTGGCCCCATGAGCTCGGGACATCACCAGGGTGTCTAGTGTGCTCCAACAGGCTCACGTCAATTGTGATGTTTTTGTCACCTTTTTTTCTTGGCTAGGTCTGCGTAATGTCTTTTGTCTTTTTGTACAGTATCGTATTGCTGAGGAATATTATGATGTTGATGATCACAAAAGGCGCGATTTATTGCATAATGTTTGCGTCAGGTTCGATCCGATCAAAAACAAAATTCAAGTTCCCACGGTCTCATCTTCGATGGTACTCCCATGGAACGTAATGCACTGTATATAAAAAGCTTGCTGGTTTCCCCACACAACCTTGACGCGACATGACGAAGATTGATTATTCTTTGTATTTGGTGACTGGGCGTGAGTTTTTGCCTTCTGGCAAGGTGAGTGGGCGTGATTTGTTTTGGGGTCGTGTGAGGTTTTGAGGCTTTGGGTGGTCATAGGATTATTATGAGTCGATCGAAGAGGTGAGGTTTAGATCCGGGTTGAAGGTGATCTGTTGCACTAAATTTGCTTGGTTTATAAGAGCATACAAGGAGGTGTGACAGTAGTACAAGTGCGAGAGAAGAATACGGATACTGGCGAGGTGGGTACTCTCCTACTTCGATCTTGCTCTACTCAGCTACTCCCGGTCTCAGTTCCTCGAAATCGCACGCCGTACAAAACAAATATGCGACAAATACAACGTCCCGCTCTTTATCAACGACCGCGTGGACATTGCGCTCGCTGTCGGCGCCACGGGTGTACATATCGGTCAGAGCGATATGCCCGTCGCAGTTGCTAGACGGTTGTTGGATTTGGGTCACCCTGGTGCGTTTGATAAGTAATCTTTTGAGCGGCAATTCAAATTTGAATCTGGAGTTTAGATGCTCGGCCGGTTATTGGTGTTTCGGTTGGCAATGTTGAGGAGGCTAAACGGGCTGTGTCGGATGGAGCTGATTATGTCGGGATTGGGGCTGTTTGGTGAGTAGTTGGGAGGGATAGTAGGGCAGGAGGGCTGATGTATTCGTATTTAGGGCCACCCAGACGAAGAATATTGTTAAGCCTCTGGTCGGCGTACGAGGGCTGGGTGATATCTTGGACGTAGTTGGAGATGCTGGTATTCCAGCCGTGGCTATTGGTATGTACAAATATCCTTTACACAGACGGCACCTACTCAACCTTAACAAAAGGCGGAATCAAAATCCATAACGCACTCCACGCACTCCATGGTGGCGTTGGTCCACTGACTGGAACAGCACTCTCTGGACTCGCGGTCGTGACTGAAATTATGGGTGCACCAGATGCATCCATCCCCGCACAAACTCTATCCAAAATTATCAACTCGCGAAACAAACACTCCCATTGGCCTGCTCTTTGTCTTCCGCCCAATACTCCTCCGTCTGCAGCACTATTGGCCGAAAATGCGGGTTCATTGTTGACGGCGCTGAGAAAACATTCGCCTCTGGTCCATCAGATTACGAATCATGTGGTTGTTGCTCAGAGTGCGAATGCGACGCTGGCGCTTGGTGCAAGTCCGATTATGGCTACTGCTCCAGAGGAAATGGATGATCTGGGAGCTGTGGTCGGTGGGTTGTTGGTTAATTTCGGAACTATTACTAGTAAGGCTGGGATGCTGCTTGCTGGTGAGTTGTTTGCCGGGAGGAAAATTAGGCTTTTGCTGATTTGGAGGGTGGGGGGTTAGGAAAGGCTGCGAATGCGAACAAGAAGCCAGGTAACTATTCAATAAGTGAATTGTTTGATATTCTTGGCTGATTGATTTGGACATTATAGTCGTGTTTGATCCAGTGGGCGTTGGAGCTACTGCGTTTAGGCGTGCGACCGCTAGTGGTACGTGTATTCTAGTAGGTGGTGCCCACCGGTTTCTTATCAAAAACATATTATCTTTTAGAACTCTTGAATGCTTGGCAAGCTAGCGTTATCAAGGGAAACGCTGGAGAAATAGGCGCTATTTTGGGCTCTTCAGAGGTATGTAGCTATAGCATTTCAAACGAATAAACTAAGCGGGGTATATGTTATAGGTCACTTCCCGTGGAGTGGATAGCGTAGGACCAGGCTTCTCTGATCCGGCGAACATTGTCAGAACGCTTGCAAAGCGAGAGCGTAAGTAATATGTCTTTGAAGGCCCTCTCGTTCTGAAACTACAACTCTTGGGTCTAGGTTGTATCGTCGTGATGACTGGCAAAACCGACTATGTTTCCGATGGGTATACGGCTGTTGCACTCTCTAATGGACACCCGTTCTTAGGCGACGTAACTGGGAGTGGATGCATAGTCGGCACTGCCATTGCGGCTTTTGCTGCTGCTGCTCGACTTGAGATGCCTGAGAGTAAAGAGGACGAAGGGAGGCTGGTCAGAGGAGACATGTTCCAAGCTGCTGTTGCTGGGTGAGTATTGTCGAACCTTACCCACTTGATTACTGAAGAACTAAAACTAAAATGAAATATAGTGTACTTGCTGTGACTATCGCATCTGAGATTGCAGCTGAGAGGCCAGACGTCAAGGGAACGGGCACCTTCTTCAGTGCGTTTATTGATGAGCTGTCCAACTTGAAGCCAGAGGCCATCGCGGACAAGGCAATGATTGAAGTTCTGTAAATGTTAGCAAATGGAGCACCTAGTATTGTAACATTTTTTGTGAATTTTGTGCGATAAAATCCTACAGGTCTACCTCCTACAAACTACATTATGAATGCGTTGCAATCGTTGCAATAGACTCGGAGATGACCGGGAAGGACAGATGAATGTACTGATATTAGACTCAATAGCACAGCCACCAGGTCTAGACGCCAAGCCAAACAGATCCGCATTCCATTGCAAATTCCCCACACTTGCGGATGACTATTGACCACCATCGACCTTGTGCATTTACAGCTTGTTCATTCGCGGTCATACAGCTCAGTACTAGTGGTATAATAATGCTACGGGATGGAGGTGACCCTCATATTCTCGCCACAACTCCCACCTCGCCTTTACCTAACTCCAACTCGACATGATGTCTAGTAACATCTCTGCAATCTCCAGCCCTGCTACGACTCGCAAATCTCCTCGCAAGTCTTGTAGCTCGACATTATCCAGAGCTAGCGCACTGCCTAAGCTCGTGAACATGGGTGTTATTGCTCGCGTCGATGCACCAAGTGTTACTTCTACCATCGCTCAAGGCTACAGTCGGTACTCTCATCTCTATTGGAACATACAAGGCTAATGAGAATACACAGTCTCTACAACCTGTCCTATTATTCCTCCAATGCGCAATGTGACGTTGCAACCGCTTGGCATGCAGACGCCGCA
>JAYRCO010001294.1:0-10915 GCA_037042815.1 Ceratobasidium papillatum | reverse complement strand
GTTCTAGCTGGAATCTATGACTGTGTTAATGATAAACAGTGTGAACGCTAGTGTAGTCGAGCATACCTCAGAATCCGGATACCAGCAGCATCCTCGACTACAGCCACCCATCCCTACGTCACCAATTTTGCAACCGACAAGGTGCGTATGGTCAGATCTAATATCATAATTGAAGCATTTAGACTCCTTTTGTCATAAAGGAGCGCAAAATTACCTACCTTCTACAAGACATGGTAGAAATACAGCACTAATAGCGCAAGAGTGAAAGCAGGAGCCTAGTCGTTCGATGATGACGCGTTTATAAGGCAGACGAGGCGGTGGAGTGAGTCAAGTCTCGGCTACGGAGAGGTACGCCCGGCGTTCCCGGCGGCCTCGTAGCCACCTGGAAGATCAGCTTACATGACCTTCGCGATCTCACGTGATCATCTTGGCATGCATGTTGGACGCGTCTGAATTGTTCTAGTCTACCATCACCTGCTATCATGCCTCCCGCGGTTCCCGACAGAATTGCAGTAAGCACATAAGAATAACATTTGGATACACGACTAAAATATCAATAGTGTCATGCCATCAAGGACTTGCGCTATGCGCTCGACCCACTTCGTATCTTCACCGAGCAACCAGAAACCGAAGAAAACTGGGAAAAGATAGCACGAGCCATACAGACGTTGGGCGCTCTCGCCAAAGGAGGTGCGACCGAACTCGATGTTGAGTATGTCAAGGAAATCCGTAACTTCTCGGGAATGCTACTAAATAGTGTGAGTTGGATCAGCATATTTGTACGACATGCTAAGTAATTGCTCCAATAGATGAATTCAGAACGAACTCGCCTCGCCAACGTTGCCGTTGACTTGCTCACTGTAATCGCCCCACCCTTGGGCAACAGATTCGAACCTCTTATACCAATCTTCGTCCCCACGCTAATCAAACTACTTGGTCGCACCAACAAGGTCTTCATATCTCGCGCTACAGCCGGCCTACACGCCATTATATCCAATTGCCCACACCCTCGTATCCTTATAGAGCTACGCATTATGGTTACAGACAAGAGTGCCAGTCTACGGGTTATCGTTGCGGTCGCTATTCTAAAATGCTTGTCCGAGTGGGACTGGTCGGTTCCAGCGTTCGCGAATAAAGTCGGAGAAATCGAGACCTTTATACGATCAGTGGGAACGGACTCGAATGTTGATGTTCGCAAGACGGCTAGGCAGACGTTTGAACTCTATGGCCAGATGTTCCCTGATCGTGTTGACGAGTAAGTACTCTGCTGGTTCCCTACGATTAAAACTTATTTTTTTGGCGCCAGATTTATTGCACCCCTTACCCCAGTTATCAAGCGATATTTGGATGTAAAATCCAAGGGGGCAAGCGGGCCTACGTCCCGCAAGCCTGTTGCGCCCGTTCCTGCCCCTCGTTTCCCTGAGCGTCGACCCGCTCCTGCTCCTGCCCCAACTTCAACCCCCGCAACGCAGGAAGAGTTGGATCACTTGCCCGTGGAGCCTCTCCCAAAGAAAATACGCGTCGGTGCTTCGAGAAATGGCCCGTCGCGTGCGGCTGTTCCAGACCTAGGTTCAGCTCCTCCCGTCGCCGCTGCACCCCATCCTCGAGTGGTTTCAGGGCCAGCGCGAGTTGCCGTTCATCCTCCTCGTGAACAGGTCCCAGAGACGCTCAGGTCTGCTCCAATGCGTGCTGCTCTACCTTCGGCCATGGTGGGTGCGCCACCCATTGCGAGGTCCGTTAGCTCCAGCGGCCCATCGCGTACGCGCGTAGAACTTCCTCCCCCGCCACCTCCAGTTGTGGTTTCAGCTCCACCTCCGGCTTCAATCCCAGCTTCGGTCGACCCTCTGGCTTCATCATATCCCCCACCACCCAATGCACCTTCTCGCAGATTCCGACCGAATCGCCCTCCTATGGATCCATCTCAAATGCCTCAACGAGTTCTTGTCCCGCCTCCAAAGCCCGCTGCTGAACCAAAGAAAGCTGATGGTCCAAGCAGGGTCAATCTGGGAACCAGCACCAAAGCTTCGAGTAGTGCTCCCATTGCGCCACCCACTCGAGTTGTTAGCACTACAAAGCCGGATCGCGAGCTCAAGGCTAGCACTACCGCACCTGTGCCACCCCCCAGTATCAATGAAGGATCTCAGCAAGAAGTGTATGCGCCAGCAACAGTGGAATCCCCTGCTATTCCTGAACCCGCTCCTACTCAGCCTTCCGTTCCTATTGTGGTGGCTATTCCGTCCCCAGCTTATGTCCCCACCCCCGCATCAGCTCCTGTATCACGACCAGCGTCTGCCGTACCATTTGATTCTCGTCCCGCCTCTGTCGCATCGACGGTAACGTCTATGGCACCGTCTACTTCTGCGTCTGTGCCAGCCAAGCCTGCGAGTGCTTCTGGCTCTGCTCCAGTTAAACCCCCTTTGGTTTCGTCCAAGTCAGCACCGATCAGTTCCAAAGTCTCTGCTCTTATCAAGCGGGGTAACCCGAATGCGCCTCCTCCGTTTGTACCCAAGAGAACTGCGACTACTGGCGGAGCTGGGGCTGCCACTGCAAGCCAGATGGCTAGGCAACGAGAGGCCATTGCCGCACGGGAGAAGAGGGAAGCGGAAGAGGCGGCTAAGAAGGCTAAATGGGACACGATGCAGAAGAAGGGAGGCAAGGGCAAGGACACCAAAGAGACACAACCGAAAGAAAAGGCTGAGAAGCCGGTTGACCCACCCGCTCCCTCCAAATCATCTAGGTCTAGGCGCGACGACCCTCCGGCTCCTAGAGCACCATCCCGAAACGCTCCTGCTGCTCCTCGAAAAGCAGCTACGCTCAGCAAGAGCAAATCTCATGCTGCGCTACCGAAGGTCAACGTCAAGGACCTGGAGCCCGAGATGGTCGCGCCGGTGACTGTTCCGTTGCCGGGTTCACCGACTCTATTCGCGGTCGGGGAAGCTCCTTTGCCGGAGACTGCGGCGGCTGAGGAGAATGTTCATGTTGAAGTTATGGCGCTTGACACTCCAGTTACGGCCCCAGAATCGGTAGTTCCGGAGCCGGTGGAGCAGCAGCCCGAGATGGAAGTTGAACAGCAAGAGGTTGTATCTGAAACTGATGAACCTGTTGTTGATCATGTTCCAGTCGCCGATCCCATCCCCGTCGAGGATGCTCTAATGTCCGATAGTGCTGACGGAGACGAAGACGAGGATGAGGAGATGGCCAACGAAGCTGACCAAACTGTTGTTGTTGAAACCAATGAGGAGCCTGTGCAAACTCCTCAGCGCGGTACATCGGTCTCCCTCATCGATCAGACTCCAGCCTCTACCCCTGTCCCTACCACCTCTGCTCCTTCGGGTTTTGCGTTTCACCCACAGCTTGCACAGTTCATGGCAATGCCTCCCCAGCCTGCTGAAGAGATCGACGACTTCTTGGTTGATCTATCGTCCCCACCCCCGAAGGAGCGTCCGATGGAGAAGGAGGCGGCCAACCGGTTTGCGCTTGGAGATAGAGGCAACGCGAACAACGTGTACCTCAATCAGTTCACTCAGGACATGATGATGCTGAGCGGGTTATAACGAAAGGTATCTGTCTGTGGGGATGATGGTATATTTCTCTACGTTAGGTCTACTCGCTTTTATTCCGTCGTTGACAGTACATGATTACACTTTATGTTTATGGCTGACATGCCGTTGGATTTTTTCTGTGTACGTATTGGATAGTGCTTTGTTTGATTATGCAGTAGTAGATAAGAAAGACATTATGTAAATGCTCGGAGATTCAAGCGCATACAACCCATAATATACGGGTACATGGCGTGTCAAACATTCGAACTACCATTCTACTTCCTGACTGCGCAGCATCTTCGAGAATAAACTTTCCCCTGACGTGGTTGGTCCACGAAATACTAGCAATGTTATAACGGGGCTGATAAGCACTGCACCACAGATAGCCACCGTCGTGATTTGGGTCGTGGTGGCTGAATATAGGAAAATCCAAGACACAGCGCTAACTACGAAGGCGATAACAGACCACAAGAGCAGCACAAGCGGCATTCCCTACAAATACCACGTATATCTTTGAATATCATTTATCTAATTGAGTATATGCGTTCGCTTACCAAATAGGATGCCATCCACACGAGCTGTGAAAACGAATTATGTCCCTCCAAATCCTCAGGTTTGGTTGTGTCGGCCGATTTATATGCAGGACCAATGATATACCTGTACTGGTTAATGTAAACGTTTGTGAGTGCCACTTCCAAATCACCTGCTAATTCTAACTCACAGCATCAGAAGCTCCGGTCCCACACAGAGGACTATGCAACCATATAAGAGATAGACCGGTAAGCAAACCGCTCATAGTCATGAACATCGATATGATTCCTGCTGCCCTAGAAACGTCTGCAAGAATCTGCGACCTACCATCAGGCAAGTTGCCTGATGTTCCAGGCAAAGCTAGGAATGAAACGTTTGCCCTGTATAATGCAAGACTCAGTAAAGAAAGAGTCTTATGTGTAGTATAGGTACACACGCAAGTATAAGTGCAAGCTATAGATGTTTTGAATCAATCAACTCCTTAAGCACCTCATGGACGAGCTCGCAGTAACATACCACAATATTTAGATCAGTCCACTCTTTCAAAAGGCCCTTTATCAGAGTTTTCCAAAGATCGGGAACGTAGTCTCCGTTGTCGGCTCGTTTCGCTAGTAGCCGCAGGCGCCGGAAATAAGGGAAAGGAACATGGAGCAATGGCCCTGTCCAGGCCATGAAAAGCAGAAGCATTCCGCAAGCAGCAAGTGGCCCAGCGCCACCCGTTTTTTTAGCTGCGTTGAAGTTCTGTCGAATCTCTGGTCGCTCTACAGAGTTAACTTACAATTATTTCAAGTAGTAAGATTATGCTCCATTCAAATGAGGAAGATAACCTACCGCGAAGAAACCGTTCGATGACGGCTTTAATCATTTTTTGGCATTGTTTGTCGGACACCCCTGAGAGAAAAACGATTGGCTCATTGCCCAATACCCATGTATCCGACCTGCTTACTCTTTTTCTGAAGCGCGGAGAGTAACGACGAACAATCCGACAGGGAGAAAGACCCCTCAATATCTGCATCTTTGACGACATGTGCTGAAACCGAGTTGATTTGTTGTAAGCTTTAGGATATACATAAAGTTATGTGCAAAAGGCGTACTTGTCTGATAGTCCCAAACTATCTGTTGGGCAATTTTTCTGCCAATACACTGTTTCTTGTTTCCGGGCAATGGTTTGTAATAGTGGCTGTCGTCTGAGGTAGCCAAATCCATCCAGTTTCGATAGGCACGTTCCATTAGTGAGGTGGTAGTATTGGTGCCATCCGTGCGAGTGTCTCCGAGACTTTTCTCAAACTCTTGACGGGTCAAAAATTTGCGATTGAAGTGGTCGACAAAGTAGTACTCCCAATCGTTTAGGTCAGCGCGTTTCTCGGAGCTACCGGTCTCAGAAGCCTGATCGAGGGGGAATTGGATTGTTTCGAAACGAATCGCTATTATCTCAGTATACTCGTCGTCGTATCTACGCATTGCTTGGAAATGCTTGAGTGGCTCCGTAAAATCAACATCCATAGCACCCGCATCGATTACCGTGAGATGATGGCCAGTGTTGTGAAAATATCCTTTTAGGGTTTCAGACTCTGTTTTTGCACTGTGGAACGTCCAAACTACTTCAGAATCAGAGTTTGTACCACCGAGAGGATATGAAGGTTCGGGGAAGAGGCGCCCCTTCAGCTTCTTTAAATAATCACTCTCAGATCGATTAGGCGACGTAGGCGTAAAGGCTGATTCGTCGTCTATTGCGCTCGTGGGCAACTTGAGTAGGTGTCGAAGACGCCTACCCAGTGTCTGAGACTTATGAGACGACATGAAGCTGGGGGTACGGTCAACTCTCTTTCGCACCATCTGTTTTAATATCGCTTGGGGAGAATCCGTTGGCGCCTTAGGCGCTCTCAACCGGTAAAGGCCCAAAAATATCCCGCACGACGCATGAAATCCAACACGTTCATTCAAGGTTAGACACATAGGGGGAGCGCTTGAAACTAAGAGACGCCTATAGTGCCATATGTAGTGTTTTGAAGGGCGCATACATGTGGGCGCGTGAGGTTCTAAACCTATTTGGGTTGCATCCTTATTAGAGCAGGGCACTGTTGGGCGTCAAAGATGCGCAAGATACTTTTCATCCTCGTGGATCATCTCCTTACTCCTATTTTCTTATTGACGCTAGTACCAGTTTAAGTGATTTATTCGTTCCAAAGTATGATACATTAGACGCCCCAGCCGCGAGGCATCAAAACATGCAAATGACCAGTCAAGAACCACCTCTCAGAAGTTTCTGTGTTCCAACCCTGAGCCCTAGCTCGGTATATTTATTTTGTAGTCTAAAGGATGATTCTCCAGAACGCATGGTTGAATATCCACTGCGATTTCGCACTACTAGCTCATTCTCTACGATCACTCATATCCTGTACCTCTTTACTATCTCATTAACATGAATACTGAACAAAGCAACCAGCACAAGAACGGCTTTCCAGAGGGCCATTTCATAATACGGTCCCACTACTCTCGTTCTTTACTGCATGGACGAAGGCTTCTTAAAGTTGCTCACGACAATGATACACGTGCTGCAGAGATTATAGCGTGGGTCGACGATTCAAAAGGAGAATTCCGAGAGAGTAAGTTTTAAAAGATCTTGTTAGCTTTGCCGATCAAGCTGACAGATTGGCTCGTAGCTGAGCGGTTAGAGGACCACGATAACGAGGTCAGTTTATTTTTTCAATTGCATCGCATTCACCGGGCAAACATCTGAAAGCTGAGTTAAGGTTTTTCGTGTCGACGAAGAGGGCAGGCTGTACTCAAAATCCAGTCCTGACTGTAATATATATTGCAGATACAATGGTAGGTGGTCCCATATGGCCCACATGTGCATCATTCAACCAATCACTATACCAGGAAGTACGAAAACTCAAGAACTAGTTCTTGAACCCTCTCAGCAGCCAGCAGATAGGAAGTGGGCCCGACGTGTCTGTCGGTTCTCATACGATGGTGTCTCAAAGACGATCGCGGCATGGGTGCCACCATCAGACGATATATGTCTTGACAAGCACTCCGACGTCGATTCCGCCGTCAGTGTTTCCTCCCCCCAGTCTGAACGCTCCTTTTCCGAGTTGGTCCGGGGAGACTTTCTACTTGAGATTATTCCCCAGAGACATCATTGTCCGATCTCAGGTTTTTGGAACTACTATGTGGGATCTGAAGAAGACGAGGCGCAGCACAAGCGACACACCAAATCGCGAGTAATTCATACACAAAATGATCTTACAGATGACAGTTGGCATCGCGGTCGCAGAATACAAATCGTGCCCAAACAAGATGAGAAAGGCCGAGATATCCCAGTTACTCGTGTTCAGCAGTGGGATATTGTTCCGTTGCGACCATAACGAATGATATAGATATAACTAGTGTAAAAAATACCAATGGACTTTTTGGTTCCATAAAAAAACCGTTAAAATAATATGGTATGCTGTGAAGTAATGCTTCTGTATGCTAGTGCTCCATGCTGGACCGATTTCCTACAATTTAGGAACTGTCTTGTCTTTTGATGCTGCCGAATATATATGATTACCATCAATTATGCCTTAGTCGGTCAAGACTCTCTACTTAGTAGCAGCATCTCAGGAGGCAGCTAATATAACAAGATTGGGGCTGAATATTACATTTTTGGAAGATTGGAATTGCTCTGCCCAGACAAGCACTTGGTATGAAAATCTCTCAGACGATAGTGCCATTCACCTTTGTAGTATCGCTGTATACCCCGAGCTAGTTTGGCTGGGGACCCCGTTGACCACGCAACGTCTTTGAGAACAAGCTTTCTCCCGCCATGGTCGGGCCTCGAAAAACCAAGATCGCCATGAATGGACTAAGAAGGACAACACCACAGATTACTGTGGTTGCAACCTGAGTGGACTTTATCGAAAATAGGAAGATCCAAGTCATAGCACTAACAACAAAGGCGAGCACCGACCATACAAGCAATACGAGCGGCATTGCCTATTACAGAGTAAGGAAATATACTCGGAAGTTACATAAACCAGCTCTTACCAGGAAGGTTGCCATCCAAGCTAGTTGTGTAAAAGAATTGTGCCCGCCTAAATCCTTGGCAGTAGTACGGTTGGACCTGTACTGTGGGCCGATGATATATTTGTACTTTGAAGATAGATTCAAGAGTAAGTTATTCACTCAAAATAGCCAGCAAAAGAACGGCACTTGCAGCATCAAAAGTTCCTGTCGTGCCCAAAGGGCTGTGCAACCAAATGAGGCACAAGCTTGTGAGCAAACCACTCATAGTCATAAACATCGATATGATTCCAGCTGCTCTTGAAGCATCTGCTATTGCCGGAGACTTTCCATCTGGTAAGTCGCTGCCTGATGTACCAGGTAGAGCCAGAAACGCGACGTTGGCTCTGTAATAGTAAGCGCATATAGTTAGTCCCAGATATGTATGGAAACCAGAAAGCCACGCACGAAAGTATAAGTGCAAGCTTTGCACATTTTAATGTAACCAAGCAACCTTGAATAGCTTTCACAAGTTAATTCGGCGAGGAGCTTACCACAATGTTCAGGTCCGTCCACTCCTTCAATAGCCCGTTTATAAACGTATTCCACAAATCAGGCACATATTCGCTATTATCAGCTCGACTAGCCAATAGCTTAAGTCGACTGAAATAAGAGAACGGAACTTGCAGCATTGGTCCTGTCCAAAGGAAAAAGAACAAGGCCACCCCCGACTTTCCTATTGAACCTGTGTGTGCTATCTTCGTGTCGGGGTCAAAATTTTGTGCAATCTTAGGTCGTTCGTCGGCGACAGTGACTTTGGTAGCGTATATGTCATGAAGTATGAGGCATCATAACTAAAACCGACTGCTCACCGTGAAGAAAACGCTGAATAACGGCCTTTATCATTTTTTGACACTGCTTATCGGAAACCCCTTTAGACAAACTTCTTTCAGTCGTATCATTAATTTCGTAAGTCACAAACATACTCTTTTTCTGAAGCGCAGATAACAAGGACGAGCAGTCTGAAATAGAAAATGACCCTTCAATATCAATGTCTTTTACAACGTGGGCTATTGAAGATGAGCGCTTTCTTGTCAGCAAAAGCACGCCGTCTGAGAGCTAGGGCTAGGTACTGACTTGTTTGGTAGTCCCAGACAATCTGCTGAGCAATCTTTCGGCCAAGACATTGCTTCTTCTCGTTAGGCGATGGCCTATAATAGTGGCTATTGTTCGAAGTAACCGACCTCATCCATTCGCGATATGGTTGCTCAGGCGAAGTCATTGTGCTAGCCTTTTCAATGTAAACAGCCTCGTTTGGGTCCTTCTCAAACTCCTCCTGTGTCATAACCCTACGATTGAAATGGTCGATGAAGCAGAACTCCCAATTACGGGTATCGTTGTCGTCAATGTCAGATATGGAGGCGCCAGGTTTCTTCGGACCGATCACGATGATCTCGGTATACTCATCATATTTAGGCGACTTCTTGAAATCTTTAAGAAGTTCATCGAGGTTCAGCCCAAATATGTTGACGCTGGTGGTTAGGCGATGGCTAAAATGGTGAAGGTATCCTTTCGACGGTGCACTATTGGGTGTTGGTGTTGCAGCGTGGAAGGCCAAGTCTCCTCCAAGAGGGAGAGTGACCCATTCGGCGGCATCGGAACTCAAGATAAATCGAAATCCACCTAAGGGATTCCCTTCAGGTTTGCTGAAGGTTGGTGAGAGGGGAAAGCGGCTGGTGGCTGGCGAGGAACCAAACGGGCTGGTACCCCGGGAAGCACTGGCTGGGGCAAAGCCTTCAGCCTCTTCAATGTCCTTTGAATATCGTTTGAACCAGTGCTTAATCAGCCTTTGAACGCGCTCCATAGCAGCAGCGAGTGAGTGAAAAGAGGGAGGTGGGTGGCTGGATTTCTCGGGCTACGCCATCATATATGGGATACGTTGTGGCAGGTTGTGGTGTTGTCGTCCCTCGATCAACAACGCTATACATAACTGTCCGGAGCGCCTGATCCGAGTAAGGCTGGCGTCAAGCGTCAGGTACCAGTTTTTCACAACACATGCCAATGTGTTGAGTCCTGCCGTGATCTTTGAAATATTTTACAATATTCCGACCTCGTGCCTGGAGCCAGGACACCGTGGAGCACTCGCCAACTGCAAGCACTCCCGCTTTCGCCAATCTTGCTGAAATCATGGGCGCGTTATTCACAAAAACGTGTTGCCTATCAGGCGTCAAACCTCTTCTATACCTTATATGTATATGACACGAGCCGGGTGTATATCTCTTGAGCCGCCACGAGGTAACCACCCCACTCGCCCTCTATCCAAGTTTGCGTTAAGTACCATCAAGCCTCGGTCGAGCATTTGGCGAGTTACGTCTCCAGTCAAGAATAGCTTTCCCAGAGATGGCTCTCCGACCTAGCATTGATACAACACTTGAGCAAGAGATCAAGCCACAGGAGAAACGCGGATTTCCGACCGGTTGCTTCCTGATTCGGGCTCATCATTCTCGCTCCACTCTTCATGGGCGCAGACTACTGCAGGTGGCTCATCGAAGTGACGGGCAAGCATCAGAGATCATGGCTTGGGTGGACGAATCAAAGGGGGAGCTCAAGCAAGGTATGTATCCCTCTTTTGACAATAATTATCTACCCTGAACATCCTCCCAGCTGAGCGATTAGAGGACCACGACAACCAGGTTTGCCTGAACATATTTGATCAAGGGGGTGCGAGGAAAAAAATGCGTACCCGAGGTTGAAAAACGTTTGATGGAGGGGGGGCCCCCCCCCTCCTTCCTGTTTTGGTGCTATGGAGCTGTCACTCGTAGAAGCTTGCCAAAGTTAGATGCACCTTATGTCAT
>JAYRCO010001293.1:0-10923 GCA_037042815.1 Ceratobasidium papillatum | reverse complement strand
AGGCTTGCCTAGAACTAAGTTGATGTGGCGTGTTTGGTTGTTTGGCTCTGATAGCAAGCAATCGGCGCCTAAACACATCTGTGGGAAGCGCCAGCTGCCGATTGCTTGCTATCATAAGCAAACGCGACCAAACAGCGCTTGGGTCCAGGCAAGGAGCAGGCACGTCAGGTGTGCGTGGTGACGACGCCAAACACGAGATCGCGCCACCCACGCATTTAGGCAGGGCTTCCTATTTAGTGTTAGCCTCGTTGTGCGTAACTTGACGAGCTGGCGTGTGCATTCATGAAACATTTAAACCATAATCCTGATAGCTTAGCACAGTGGCACGAGAGGGTCGAGACTCAGGACCATAAAGACACGAATGGATCCCCTCATTTGGTTGCAGATCTCTTCTTGCATCTTGGCATTCGACCTAGAAGAAAGAAGCGAACCACATGTATCTAGATCGATCGAGGCCGTTGATCGAGGATTCATGAAAATAGTAAAGATGTTGGGCCCAGGAGTAGATACAGTTCATTCTCAACAGGGTATCGCGGGCCTTACGTGGAAGGGTAATGAAAATCAGCTAAAGAAACTTCAGCAGGGTCCGCTATTGCGGGATCTACTGGTACTAAGCTGGTAGCACTTTTAATTGGGCTCTCGTTCTCCTGTTCAGATGTGAAGCAATGGGTTAGTAGCTGATATGATAGCCGAGTTCATGGCTGACGGGTATACTTTGCTGGGCACTTTCCAGGTGGCAGAATCAGTAAGTGAATATATTATAGGGATATTATTCAGACATGCGAACATATTGTTAATCCTTTTCCCCCGTACCCACACTCCATCCAATGACGTCTATTACTCCTTCGATTGCCCTAATCCCGTTGTGTTCTCCCCAAGTGGTCTCTAGCATCGTAGCGATACCCTTGTCTCCGCCCCTCTCAAATCGTTCTATCCTCCCAAGCCCCTCAACCTCCTCAACGGCCAAAAGTTCCTCACGACGAGCCTTTCTCTCCTCGACCGATTTCAGAACTTCGGCATAAGGCACTTTGCCGAGGAACATCTCGTTGGGATCGAAAGGATAGGCGGGAAGCAGAGGCTCGATGAGCGCGTCGAACAGCGCTTTGCCGTGCGAAACGGGAATGTCCCAGTCATCTGCAGCGTGAACGATGGTGATGGGGCATGTTATATCCTGCGAAAGTGTGAGGGTTTAACATATGTAGTAAGGTACGACCCACGTTAATGATTGAAAGAGAATCGAATCTATGTCTCAAGAACTTCATTGCAAACTCTACGGGAATAGCGTCAAGCGGCTGAAACAATCCATGCTATTGAGCTACTCACCAAATACAAAACGGAAACTCTGAAGAGGTTGTAGCAGGGGAAGCCTGCCCCCAAGATTGTACGTCTCCAGCAGTTTCGTAATTGAAGTGTATGGTGCTAACAAAACCATACCTCTAGGCGATACACCTGCATACGTGTCACAGAACCATCAAACGCTGAGCATACCGAGACGAGCCGAAACTAACCTTCTTCTACCAACTCCGCCAGTAAGCCAGTCGAAACACCTGTTCCCAAACTCTCGCCGACGACAGTGATATCTTCTTCCTTTGCACCATTCTCAATCAGCCATTCCCATGCGGCCCGGGCGTCTAATAGCAATCCCTTTTCCGATGGTGTGCCTTCGGAATCACCAAATCCCCGATAGTCGATAACAAAGACATTGGCGTTCAACCGAGAAGTCATAGAGGAGTAGAGGCGCGTGCGTGTGTGAAAGGCGCGGGTCATGGAGTTGCCATGAAAATAGAGTATGGTGGGGTGCGTTTGAAGAGCAAGAGGGAGAATAGAAGCTAGCTTGTCGCGTGGGTTGTATTTTGCCGGATGTTGTGGGGAGTTGGCAGAGTCTCGGATAGCTTGGGTAGTCTTTGTAGGAGGAGACGATATGAGGTGTTGTTGGTAAAAGCCATCTGCAGCTACGAACCAAGCGCCCAGCCTCACATTGTCCAGAGTTGTGAGGTTCAGGTTGAGCGTCTTTCCGGCTTTAAAACGAGGTCAGATGAGAAGCATGTAGAACAATAACAAGCTTACGAGCAAGGCCATACTGCTCCGGTAAATCATAATTTGCTCGTAGAGGAAATCGTATCCCGTGAAGATAGAGAGCGCTAGAGTGAAGTGATCAAGATTAGTGTTTAATCAATATTTGGTCAAAGGACACGAATAACCTACTGCCGTTGGACACCTGGTGTCATCAAGAGAACTAATAATCCCGCATAAATACCCCCAAGGTATATCAGTATCGTATGTGCTCGCTTCAAAAAGCCCCTGTTCCCTGTATCTGTCATAATTGCGGGCAGTGCTGGTCGTGGTCAAGAGGAAGCATAGCTACAGACGCGTGGCGCTACATCACGCAAATGATATCAGACGTGGCGAGCGCCAATGCCACATCTAGTTAGTCGAGTCCTTGATCTCATTGAACACAATCTAATATCGCGCCCACAGACGCCTAGGAGATGTTAATTCCAGCTCCAGCGTCACGAATTCTGCAAATTTGTGCGGGGAGATGTTCGTAGTAATACTGATAACACGAGGACGATGCCCTGATAATTAACGTTCGTGTGATTCATTCAAATTGCATACATTGAGATCGCCCGTGAGGATGCTATGGAACCAAACCCCCTATAAGGAGAGGAAAGGTTTCCGGAAATACAGAAGAGACTGCGATCAAGAAAACAAAGACGAATCACGCATAGAAATCCCCTTTGCTGGATCGAGAACGCAACTGAAGCCGATTCTGCGAGAAAAGCCGAGCGCGAACAGGTGGAAGGCAAAGGAAACCAATCACGGCCAGGAACATCAACGCCAACTTATACCCTCCAACAAAATCCTCGGCCACAAATGCAGGCGGAACCACCACTAAACCCTCTCCATCAACGCTTATAACCGACTCACGTGCGGCACACTCCGTACTCCACTCGTTAACTCCAGCGGATACAGCGAGATACACCCTCACACCATGCGCTGGAACGACCACATCTTGCAACCCACAGTTGAATACGCCAAGATCTTTACCCCAGTTGGTCGAACGGGCTAGAACGGTTTTGATTGTCGAGTTCGAAGCGCCAAGCGAACTGATGAACGAGGGGAACTGGGCGGAAACGGAGCTCCAGGCGGGTGGCCGTTCGGTCTTTTGTGCCCAGAGATCATACAATTGGTAAGATGATTTTCGAGAAGTAGCATTTTTCTGAGGGATGCAATTTTAAACGGCTGTCCATATAATATCTCAAGTAAAAGCTCACGGCATTCTTCAGCACTTCCGAAAAGCGCATATCGAGGTGTATACGATGCGGAGAAGTATTTACCACCGCGAATGCCATTGTGCTAAAAATACGGGTTGATCTTAACATATATTGTGAAGCGAGATTCGGTAACGTACCCGTTGGAGAGCCATGTCATCCAGAGTTGAGCATCACCGTCTTTCACCGACCGCTTCCAAACTCGGCTTGCTCCATTTCCACTAGGGTCCTGTGATATGGCAACGACGGCTTTGTTGGTGACGATTTCCAGTGTGTCTTTAGACTTCAAGCGAACATGTGTTAGATGGCGATGCGGTGGGAAGCTATGCCACGCACCATTGACGACAGGTCATTGCCCAGGATCAAAGGACTCTTTACGAAAGCCCACATGGTAAAATGCGTAACTGGTACGAATTAGTAAGATCATAAACAGTATCATGGAAGGATTCGTACTGTATTCATCGTATGTCATCCCGCCGTTTCCAACCTCTAGCATGTCCAGGTCATTCCATCGTCCTGGGCCACCCTTTTGCAACAAGGGTGCGGCAAAGTCGAGGATGCGAGTAACAGAGCAGTCTAAAAACTCCGGCGTCAGACTATAACCGTAATGACAGGCTATTCGAACGTACGGTATCCAGCAAGTTTGCAATCCAACATATCCGTGCATGGACAACGGTCATCAAACCCGGTAAACGACTATTCTCAAATGAGCAATTATCCACTGTTTAGTGCGCAAACCGGACTTACATCCTTGATATCACCACTCATCCTCCAGCTATTTGCGATCTCGGTCGCCCAATTCCACGGCCCATCTTCACCCCAGTTGCACATCGAGTAGAGGATTGGCCGGTTCGTTGCGTTTAGAGCACGAGACATGTTTGAATATCGTTCGAAGGAGATGAGAGGTGTGCCACTCCTTCCTTGGTTGTAACAGTTATCATACTCTGCACGGTTATTAGAGGGAGTTCATTGTGTAGATGCAAATGAGACGTACTGAGATAGTCAATCTCCCACTCCGCGTACGCCTTCGCGTCGATCTTCTCGTAGTCAAGCGATCCAAATCGGCCAGCACAAGTTTTACTAGACACCAATACGGTTCAATTGAAAGGTTCATTGAACCCAAAGAAAACACTTACACTCCAGCCGAACTATAAATCCCGATCTACATTATTATCATATGAGAGAAGGCCAGGCACAAGAAGCCATAGGGACGCACCTTCAGGTCCAGATCATGAACTTTCCGACTAACGCTCTTGATGCCCTTAGGGAACCTCTTCGGATGCGCCAGTGGTTTTCCCGTTCCTTTTTCGCGGCTTTCCGCTTGCCAACCTAGTTATTCTAGAATATGTAAGTCGCTCGAGGACTTTGGGGAAAGCCATTTACAATCGTCCATTAAGACATCTAAACGTGGTTTAAAAGGTAAATATTCGTAACAATGTCACGTATGTGGAACATACATTTGTAACCAACGTCCCTCAACCCGGTACGAACCAGGGCTTCTGCAGAAGAAATGATTAGATCCTCCGCGATGTTGCATCCAAATCTGTTCCATGTGTTCTACAAGATAACACTCAATTAATAATATTTAGAGGTCCAAGAAGAACAAACATACCCATCCCATTTGTGGTGTTCGAGCCTGGCGACCTGCTTAACACAACGCTAACCTCGATTGATTACGAACGACACTCACAAGACCATTGTCGAATGCTCTCACCGAGACAAGCACTCCCAGCACGGGTAAAATAGAAAGCATTGTAAATATGGTGTTGAAAGTGTTGAACTAATTGATGTTTTTCGTGTTCTTGATGCGAATCACGATGCCAGCGTGTTCCAATGTGCTCAACCCAATACTAGTTTTCCCTTCGATCTATTCATGAGCAAGAGCTGAAACCGGTCCTATACGAGGGCTTACTTTGGAGAACGAGGTGGGGTGGAAGAGGTGGTTGTGGGCACATGACGTTTGCGGGGAGGCGGGGTATAGATCCGGGACCCTGTTGTGTGCTTTAGTTTGGTCATGATCGGGGAGTAGACTGAAGCCCGGTTTCAATATCTGAATCAAGGCTACCTGATTCTAATTAAATCAACCGACCTGTCTCTTCGCGCAGGGACGATCATTGTCTCCTTGGCTGAGGATTTCCAATCAAGCAGCCCCTTTCGATTCCCGAGCTACCTAAAAGTGAACTGAACAGCAAGGTAGCGTAGGAAGCAGGCGCGCGAGAAGCATTGCGTTGATCCGAGACAACCATTATCCCATTCATAAGCCACCAGCAGCCACGCTTTTATCTTTATTACATTTTTGTATTTACGACCATATCACATCCCACACCTATATGATATGGCTGCTACAAGGTATTTTGCTTGTCGAGTTTGCCACAGTAACGCCCACTGACGTAGACCGCAGTTACTTTGGTGTGACTCCACCTATAGCCATGTCCGGCCCTTCGGCAGATGAAGAAGCCGCAAATGATACACTCATGTACGAGCTTAGGGCACAGTATGTATTCGAATCAGAGGAAGAGTTTCAAAAACGGTACGTCATCCCACCGCCCCAACAAGCAGTTCGTCGCCGCTATGTGTGTCGACACTCATATACCCCTCCAGAGAACAAATCTTGGGAATGATCCAGGATCTAGTTCACAGGTTTGTTCGACGGGTAACATTGAGTATGGAAATGTCCGAACAAGAGGCCGAAGCCGCCGGAGGCAAGATTTTCACGTTTGGATCGTATCGTCTCGGGGTTCATGGTCCAGGCTCTGACATCGATATACTTTGCGTCGTCCCAAAACATGTCACCCATAACGAGTTCTTCACTACTTTTGCGTCAATGCTTGAGGAGCTAGATGGCGTTGCCGAGGTTGCTGTACGTTCACCCATGTTTGTGCGTTGGCGTTGGCTTATATTCGTTCGTAGGATGTTCCGAAAGCATTTGCGCCCACCATTACGGCGAAAATACATGGCGTACCTATTGATCTTCTGCTCGCCAGTTTAAATCGTCGCGATATTCCGGAAGACTTGAAACTGGACGATAACAAAGTCCTTGCTCACACTGACAAGCAAACTGTTCGCAGTTTGGGAGGTGCGTTTGCTAGATGTGACTGAATACATAGGCTAATACAAGTAGTCCACATCTCCAGGTCCCCGAGCGACCGAAGATATTTTTCGACTCGTTCCAAACACTCAAGTGTTCCGCGATTCGTTGCGATGTATCAGGCGATGGGCCCAACGTATGTGCCAATATATGCGGCCTATCCATAAGGATTGACTTTCCGATAGAGCGGGCGATCTACTCGGACGTGAATGGTTACTTGGGCGGTGTGGCTTGGGCGATACTCGTGGCACGAATATGTCAGCTATACCCGAATTTGAATGCGGCCGCTATCATTCATCGGTTCTTCATCATCATGACGCAATGGTATGCCCTGTTAACTTCGATTGGAATTGGGCTGATTACTACATACAAATAGGAAATGGCCTCAGCCTATGCTATTGAGGCGGATAGAAAAGGAGATGGAGGATGTCCGCACATCAGTCCGCGTTTGGGATCCTAGAGTACGTCATTTTTCCACACTCGCATTAGTAGGTGCATTAACTTACTCTATCTTAGCTATATCCTACCGATCGTCTTCATCTCATGCCCATCATTACCCCTGCCTATCCCGCTATGTGTTCGACACATAACGTCACTAGTTCAACCCTGTCTATCATGAAGGATGAGTTTATTCGAGGTCAGTATTGTTGTATTGGCTGGTTTGGCATTTTATCCTGGGCTATTCATAGGTGCACGCCTTGTGGAGAAAATTATGCTTAGGCGCGCTAGATGGTCTGAGTTATTTGACAAGCGTATGCCTGCCCCAGTCGCACCGCAAGGCGGAGCTGTTATATCAAGGAGTATGGTACGTAGCATTCCACGCCTGCATCTAAATTCTAAATAAGCCTGTATCTCATAGAACGCAACCGAAATCATACAACTTCTTCTCCAGAGCGGATGTTCAGATGTGACTCGCAGTCTGAACTTATATCAATGTGGAAAACGCCCAATTGCAGGAGGGGGCTTCGGCGACATCTATCAGGGTGTTATGTTGAACGGCGCAAAGATAGCGATCAAGTGTCCGAGGTTGTTTCTTAAAACGGATGAGCAGGGGAACAGCATACTCAAGGCAAGTTAACCATATTGAAGCCGAGTTTCAGAATAGCTGACCTTAGGCAGAGCATAGCTCGAGAAATATACACATGGTCTAAACTCAAACATCCTAACGTGCTCGAACTGGTTGGGCTTGCGACTTTTCGCGACCAAATTTCCATTGTATCTCTGTGGATGGAAAACGGAACCCTTCCAGAATATATAGCCAAGAACCCAACAACAGACAGGCTTAAATTGGTATGCACATAACCTCAACTGCAAGGCTGGCTAGCTGATTTCTTTGGCCGGCTTAGTGCCTAGAAATATCTACAGGTCTCGCTTATTTACACAAATCCGGTGTGGTGAGTTTCCTTGGGCCACATGTTATATCCGCCCTTAAAATCTTACGGAGTCCCGCAGGTACACGGTGATGTCAAAGGGGTAAGATCAAACTCAGGGCTTTTCCGGAACACTTGGTATTGATTTCGAGAAAGGCGAACGTGCTTATATCTACGACCGGAGCTCCAAAGCTTACGGATTTTGGTAATGCTGTTTTGAGAAAGTACACACTGGAGTTTACAGGAGGCACAGCTACGCTTCAAGTTTCTATGCGATGGACGGTGAGCTATGTGCATATACCTTGCTTATTCACCAAGTTGAATAAATCTAGGCTCCAGAATTACTTATGAGAGGGGACTGTTATACTAAAGAAGCAGATATATTTGGCCTCGGAATGGTGAGTCATTTTATGTCATGAGCTGAATAGAACTTTGGATCATGAATTCCACAGGTATTCTTTGTGAGCGAGCATATAGCATTGGTCCGATTGACTAGCTCTCATATTGGCATTAGGAGGTTGTCTCAGGGGAGATACCATTCCACGGTAAGCCCGAGCATATTGCGTGCGCCCTGATCATAGGAAGGAAGACGCCTGAGATGCCGAAGGATATGGAGAGTTTGGATAGGAGAGCTGGCCAATTACAACACGTTATGAGTCAGTGTTGGAGCTTTGATGCTGTTGGTCGACCCAGCGCTTCTGATGTAGAATACAAGGTTAGTCATCACTGACGGTTTGCTACTTCACCCCACCCACCGAATTGCATCGCTAGCTAAGAGACATTAACGGCCCGACTCTGCCAAACAAAGTGGCATAATTTGTGCCCTCATAATGCATGATTTCACCACTGTTGTAGATGCAGGACCCTTTTATGCGCTCCAGCCTGTTCACGATTAGCAGTAATTTATATTTGTATTTCATTTCAACTTTACAAGTGTCCATAGCGCACACTGGGCCCGGCCCAGTTCATATAAAATCTACTTTCCACCCTTCCCTTTCCCGCTTTTTTCTACCACAGAAATCCACCGTTTAGGTACCCCAAGCTCTAGCAGCAGTGATACAACGGCCTTGACTTGACTTCCTTGAACCATGACCTCGAGGTTCTTTGGCTTATCGGCACATGGGGCAACTGCATCGAAAATATCAACAAATAGTAGTAGAATGAAAGTAAAACGGTGGTGGGGGGTGTGAAGTTTTGTAGTGCATGCCGGTAGATCAATCGAACGGTCTCAAAAAGAAGATCGAGTAACCATATCAAAAGAATATGGCTCACCACTGGTACTCGACGCACACCGCTTCCTCAGTTCGTCTGCAATGGCCTCCGGATCTAAGCCAAACGGCTCGACCCCAGTCGTAAGTGTCACGACTTTACGACCTTGGCGGGTCTTCGTCTGGACCACGACGGGCGGAAGAGGTATTTTCCTATCCAAACGGTCGTAATAAGTGAGAGGTTGCCGAAACAAATAGAAGAATACTGACTTGAACGCCCCATTTCCGCCAATCCTCCACATTCCCTTCATATTTCCAGTTAATCGATCGACTAACTCATCTCTCCCAACAAACTCCTTCTGCTCTTCGCCTTTTCGACGCAGAGCTCGAGAAAGAACGTCGTCGAGAACAACGTATTTGGGGTTAGCGGGATGTTGTAGTTTATGCGAAGTGATATAGTCATTGAGAAGGGGCCGAAGAGCAGAAGCGATGTAGTGTTTCTCACTGATCGTGATGGGAGGGTCAGTCATTATTATCAAGGATGCACACATATTAATACATACCTTGTTCCGCAAGCCTCGAAGAACACCTCAGATGCGGCTTCGGGGAACCAAACCTCCTCTACCAAGATCTCTTTTCCGCTGGAACCGTTCGCACCAGTACTATCCGCCCCTCTCTCCTTCTCCGCGCCAACCGTCTTCCACCCCCATTTCTTCGCGCCAACTAACGCAGGATGCTCAGCGTCCACTGAAAAAACTAATAACTCTCCTCGAACGTCCTTGAGTTTAATGATTCCATCTTTCTCTATCGTTTTGAGAAATGGTGCGAGTTTCTTCTGTGGCGTACGCTTGATGTCGAGATGGGCGAGGAAGACTTTAGGATCCAACAGAGCTAGAGTCGCTGACGCATTGGAGGGGTCTAGTCCAGGAGATGCAGAACGAGAATCAGAAGAACCAGGGAGCACAGGTCGAGCAGGGCGAGACGGAAGGATGTGGGAAGAGTATAGGGTGGAAGCGGCCATAGGGAACGAGGATGGGTCGAGCTTCGCGAGTGCATAGAGTGTAGTAGCACGAAGAGTTGTTTCGACCTCTAAATAACGATCAGGAGCCGCAGACCTGACACTAGCTGACGAAACTCACCTTGCGGGGTAGGCAGACGCTCTTGGTTAACCGATGGCTCTGGCGTAACTGTCCCAGTATCTCCAGATTCTCCGATTTCCAGCTTGGCTACCTCGTCCACAACTGCATTCGCCTCCCCTTCCTGTGTCTGAGCTTCGACTTTGCCTTCAGGTGGCTCTTGCTTACTCCCCAAAGCCCAGAGCGAATCACCAAATGCATGAAGAGTAACAACAGCTTTGCCTTTTTGGTCCGTATCATCCTTCAATCCGGTCCCAGGAAGCGCCATGGATCCGACAACAAGAGGTGTTGTGGTTCGATATTGGGTTATAGCGACTAGCTGACCCTCGGAGAGTGTAGGAAGAATCGGAGATGGTACTACACCAGGTATCATGAGGTCTGCGCCACCTACGAAAGATGGATTCGTTGATTGAGTATGAGGCAGGGGTAAAGAGACATAGGAGCGTGCCTACTAGGATAGGTATAACGGCCGCGGGTGTTGAGATAATTGGAAGTAGATTTGGACACTTCCACAAGGTATATACTGTGGAGTTTATTGGAGTTAATTAGATGTATTTTACTCGACGTATGATATGCAGATGACATACCTGTAGGGATTAGGTTACTTTGAGGCAATCCTCCTCGCCCCATGGCAAACCAAAGTGGCTCTTTATCGGAAGATAAGTATAGTGTCTACTTGGACAGGATTTATTATTTTTTCACTGATTCCTGGTAAAGCCAAACAACTCACTCCAGTCTCATCGAGATGCGTATCGAACTTGCAGCTCATGATTCCTTTTGGCACCAACTCGTCTGCCATAGCTTCCGCACTAGGAAACAGGGACACAGCTCTTTGTCGGAGTGTTTTGA
>JAYRCO010001292.1:0-10927 GCA_037042815.1 Ceratobasidium papillatum | reverse complement strand
CGTTGAAGGGACTTCGAAGGAGGAGGCGCACAGCAAGTATATTGCAATCCTAAATGAGGTAAGCGCATGAGGTTATTTCGATCTAGTGGTTTGTTCACGTATGTCGCCTGCGATCAAAGGTCCTTGGTAAATCTGAGAGCGAGGACGCGAAGAAATGGATGGCTGAGATCGAGAGCGCATAGGCATGAGCTTCTCTGTGCAATGCACAAATGTACAGGAAACCTGTGCTCGTTATCAGCAATGAATAAAGCTTTGGATTATTTGAACATCAGAAGATTACATCTTTCACTGACATTTCTTCCTCAACATGGGTGAAGGGTGAGCAACTTCGATTAGCATTTGGAGCTTTGGAGTAACCACCTTTCCTGTGTCCGGTAGAAGATGTTTCACTCAATGGTTACAGAAACCAAAAACTTCTAAATGCAGCAACACCACCAAATGAATTCAAGAATTGATCGGCAGGGTTTGTGTAGTGAGATATCTTTGCTATTCGGAGTGCACTCCAGAACCCACACGTGCCCTAGAGTACTCACCGCCGCGGGTTTGCCACACACAGACTCGAGCAGGCACTGCGAACACTTGCAACACGTCAAAGTGCTTGGGCCACTCTGCTCGACCGTGTGGCTCGTGTCTCGACCTCAGGGACAACAAGCCGCCACCGACTCGGCTCTCCAAGCCCCGGCGCGTGGAGGACTTCGGGCTGATGATCGATGGCCAAATGAGCCACCCCCTACCCCCGACTATAGCCAAAAAATACCGAGTCTGGCCCCTTTGTATGTGGAGAAACGGCCCGCCTGCCCTGGGACTCGGTCATTCAACACCGGCCGAGCTGACCAAATGCGCGCCTTGCCCTTTTGGCGAAGAGCCCATCTGTTCGCTATATCGGCTCCCCACGTGGTACTTTTTACTCGAGGCTATCGTAGCTGTGCAATACGCTATGCGCGTTGTGCGAGGTCGGTGCAGCGATGAGCACAAGACATGAGTACGGATGGTTCCATCGGCACTTTAATTTTGATGCCTGGATAACTTCTAACCCTTGTTTGACCAAGGTCGCAATCACTGGGTTTTGTGGTGCCTGACACTGACATGTGTCGGAGTATGTCTTTATACGGCAAGACTTCTTCGCACATACCGCTTTTTATCTGCTTTTGATAACACCGTAGATATGCTAGTATATATTTAAAGGATCGCTGCTCCAGCTCAAGGTGTCCAACAACCTCCCCTCCTCTCCCTCCGCCCCTTACCCTACTCCACTATGCCTGCTACTCGCAAGACTCGTTCTGGTCGTCCTGCCCCCGCTCCCCCATCCAAACGTGTTCGCACCAAGGGCGGCTGCCTGACTTGTCGAATCCGCAGGAAGTAAGTGCCAAGACACTCTTGTCATGTCCCTTTATTGATTCTCTTCCCATCATAGAAAGTGCGACGAATCCCGCGATCACAACGGCGGCTGCGAGACCTGTGCACGACTACACATCGAATGTCTCGGCTACAGCAACAAACGACCAGAGTGGCTCAAGGTATTTAGCCTTTCTGTCATCGAGTCGTTATTGTGTACTGATTGCTATATAGGGCCCACAGGTCGAGAACATCAAGCGACAGATCAAGCATTTCCTTGCCGACCACAGCGCGAAGTCGTCTTCCCGATCATCAGACGGCGCGTTCCTCGAACTCCAAACCTCGAGGGCACGACCGTCATTACCACGACAGCACCCCGACTCTGAACACTCTGATTCAGACTCTGAGCCCGACCTGAAGTCGGCGGCGTCCCCGACATACGATTATTCGTCCAGCCCGATAGACTTCTACAACCCAGGTAAGAACAATGAACTATTCGGCTTGTTCAACTGTACAAAAACTGACGCTACTACACAGGACTACCTTGGACTGATGACTGGTCCCAACCTGATTCATTGCCACCACAACTGTGGGATCCGTCTTTCCCTATCTACTCTAACTCATACGGCCCCGCTGGCAACATCGACGATGGTGGAATGCCGGGGCTTGTCGACCCTTGTATGTGACTTGAATCTTGGACTACTTTCGTATGTTGTTTGCTTAGTTTTCTCTTTTATGCCTGTAATAGTACCTATGGATACGGATGAATCAATTATGCTCATGATTGCGTCGTACGAGGCCTATAATCCTCAAGACCACTTGCCTTACGACCTATTCTTCAGCCTTCTGAGGATCGATCATACTTCGGGACCGCTCAGACATGCGCTTGTCCAAGGGTTCCAGAATGACCCGGAAGGCGTATTAGCTGTGATTGACGCGAGCCGAGAAGGCGACCTTGCAGAGCGCGGTCAGGCGGCCATGCGTGCTTTGGCCAACGCTGGATGCGACAAGGCCGAGTACCGAGCGTTGACTTGCCTCTGTATGATGACCAGTTCGTTATCAAGAGGTGATCCTAGCCTATGGGGAGACTGCCTGGATTTATTGCTTGGTTGGACCAAAGGCGTGTGTTCTAACCCGCCGCTATCTATTTTCGACGGTAGTGTTACACAACTTGTCCTCAAGCGGACTATTTGGTCGGACATCATCGCTGGCGCGACCACGAAGCGCCACCCGCTGCATATTGACATATACCGAAAACTTCTAGCTTCGAGCGAAGATGTTTTGGACGATTGTCCTAATAGGACCGCGCTGGCGATGGCCGAGACCGTCGCGCTCGCCGCGCACCCGGATCTCATCCCCCAAGCCAGCAGAAACCTAGACCAGCTCCGTGAGGAACTAGATTATCCCAGAGACCCCACTCTGGGCGACTCTTCGTCCAAAGCAGAGATCCACACGGCTGGCGTGAGGCTTTATCTCGAGATCACGGCACATCACGGCGTCGTCGATCATCCAGGCATTCAGGAAGCAGTAGCTAATGTCTGCACCTCGGCAAGTAGGGCAGATGATGGTCAGCTACGAGACTTTGCATTCTGGATTTTCTTAGCCGGCTGCCATACCTCCGTTCCGGATCGCTTCAGTAACTGTTGCACAATGATGCAAGGGATCTCCGACGATGCGACAGTGCAGGCTGCAACAGGTGAGTCTCGTTATATCGTCGTGAGGTTTGTGCTGGCTAACAGGGCGTTTCAGTCATCATGAGGAATGTGTATCACGCCCACAAGCAAGCAGACGCGCAGCCCGGCATGTGGAGTGCCCAGATGAATGAACACAGACTTCTCCTCATCTAACGGCCCCGATCATCCCCTCCCTCGCTTGACGTACGCGTGGGTTTTCACGCCCCGTGTATGTCTCGTGCCCGACTTGTCTCTACCCCCTTATTCAATTCGTTCATGCCCTGTCCGAAGACAGCTTCGATACGAGTTAGAGCCTTTTATCTACTCCACTATTCTTCCTGGTATTCTGACAGCTTCCTTTTTTTGGGTCTCACCTGTGTTGTCCTAGTTTGTGTATGCGTCGTGTGCGAGTGGTCTTGGGTTCCTTTTTTTCTCGCCTGGACTATTAGCATGCATGTGTTTGATGCCCGCTTTTCGCCAGGTAGTTCTTCGTACAATTTCTCGTTTATCTGATCGTGCTATTCACTATGGACTACCCCCTGTACTTTAACTTGTTCGCTTTCGAAATTGAATAAATCACATTGAGTGATTACCGCGGCATCGGGCTAACATACCACTTGAGGGATCGACGCCATTGTACGAGTTCGCTTCGTGATGCCCCTCCGTACGATCAGAGGCGAGATCTCTATACAGTCATCTTTTCAGCCCCGAGAACAGGATTGGCGCCCATTAGTGTGCGATGACGAATGAAGAGCAAGAAGTGGGGTGTGCGATACCGCCGGGTCAGCTGGACATAACTACTGAAAAGGAGTACACTTATGGCTGCTTTCGGTGGATCGATGAGCAGGTAGGAAGGATCTGGCAGAGAAGACACTGCCGTTATCTACGCAACGGTATATCGGCGCGAGGACTGCTGTTGCGCGATCACACCAAGCTTAAGTTAATCTTTTGGGAGCTTTGCGCACGAAGGGTTAGCAATGATGGGGTGGATGTATGCGTATCTAAAACGTCCTGGAACAAAACGTATGATCGCTTGTATACAGCCACTGTGCAGCCCCACATATATGTTCATGTCACAAGACGCAGAACACAATACATCTTTTAATCTAACAGACTCTGCGGACAGGAGCGGATACAATCACACTCTTTTCTGGTTAGAGTGGCTATTCATGCCACGAGCTATGCTCTCCTTTTTTGATTGTTATCCAAAATCAGATTTGCCTCATTAGGACTTAAGCTTACTGCTCCGACCAATACTTGCCTGTCCATTCTGTCCTGAAGGCGAGACTGTAGAACAGAGCAAAGCAACGAACAGCAAATGGGCACGCCCACGTTCGTGAGGTTCCTATCGCTTGGTACATCCGGGATTAATCCTGAAAGATTCAGCCTTAAGAGAACTAACCATCTTTGTCTTGTCTGTCGGATATGCATAGATACAGTAGTTTGCACCTCCGTATCTCGGGTTTCATGCTTCGTTTTTATAAGCGAATTGAAAATATTCGAGGGACATCGGCCTAGAGAAACGTATCAAAGGAGTCGTCGGGATCCTTCCCAATTGTTCAATGGCTAGACTCTGTAAGTTTACCCGGTTGACATCTGTCTAGGGGTGAATGTTGGTTGATATATAGTTAGACAGGCAAGCTATCCGGGTCATCCTTTACCCCCGAGGATCGACAACATTGCTTTCCTCGACGGACTTTCCATAGCCGGTTCCGGATATCCAGGTCCGCGCTTCTTTAATCTCAGCACTCCCGAGCAAGGGATGCGGCTGGCGTCTCGCAGTTGTCTCCTGAGGTGAGGAAACATCGTGTGTTTTCTATCACAAACGAGCGGCTCTGACTTTCGGGCTCCGCTCAGCTTCAGAAACTTGGCTTATGGGTGCTGGATAGAAACTGTACAATTGTTCTAGGGCGAAATGATAATCACTTAGTAAAATGTGCATTTACCCTGGATTCACCTCGGCTTTGTTATACACGATGAGTTGTCAAATCCTACAAGCTGAGACACTGGCAAGTGCTTTGTTGACAAAGGATTAGTACTCGTTCGTTTGTCAAAGACATTGAGAGCTGAGGCATGGCAAGGTGTTGAGCAGCTTGGGAGCTTTGCCTCGAGCCAAACCTCCCGCGTCCCAGCCGAAGTAAAGTTTACTTGACTAGCACTACGTCTATAGTGGATTGACTTCGGTCTTTGTTCAAGCCGACGACAATAAAACTAGCGGCACGGTACGTCGTTGGATCGCTTGGCTGGGGGCTCTCCAACTTTCAGCCCTGCGCAAACCCAAGTTGTGCCGAACAAATACTGCGCTAATATTGTATTTCTGTCACTATTATAGCAACGGCACTGGCATGCATGCAGATGCAAGCTGTTGCTGTACCTTTTTGGTCCGAGATCCTACCACTCAGCCAGGGCATGCTTCAGTCAAGTCGGGTGAGGTCTATTGGGTAAGTGTCAATAGCCCTGCACTACCATACCTAGAGCGACAGGCTTGGCATCCCATCCAGCATCCCTACTGCCTTGCTAGGCTCAAATGGAGAAGTTTGACATGCGTATGACGACAAGGCTGTCGAAAGAGGGTTCCGTCCACGGCACATCGTCGTGGATGACGTGAATCTCGATGCACACATAGCATGCCGATTGACACTTCAGCATGTCCGGTAGACGCTTCGTTTGACAGACGTACAGGGTCGACTGTGCTCCACACGGGCATACAGCGCCGAGGCTGGTCGACACTGCAAGCGAGTACTGGACGAATCACTTAGGTTAACCTGACATTCACACGTCCTCTCGATTCATCTTCTCATTTCACCCCTCTTCTTCCCCTTCTGCTAAGCTAAATATTATGAAGCTATGTATTCCGGCAATGAGCCGTTTGCACCATCTGTTTATTCAACACCACATGTACTGCATACACGACACACTCTTTCCGTAGCCCCCCCTCTAGTTCACACTCCCGAAGATCTGGTACCTTCGCGCAATGCTTGGCCCGATCTCCTCGTACTGCGCCTTGGTGTGGCACGAATTGTAAAAGTCGGGCTAGGCAGAGAAATTCGTTAGCACAGCTGATACTGGGGCAGGATGGATTGATGGAACTTACAAGTGAGGCTAGGAGCGAGCCGCCGTACCAGACGGCGAAGCTATTCGGTTTGAACACAAAGTGAGTTTTGATCGTTCTGGCTTATGATAGAGGCAAGCTGCTTACCGCTGTTTCTTGTGCGAGATAACATTCACTTCTACACCCGAGGACTATACCATCCCACCTGTCAGTCAACCCAATTCCCATCTGAAACACATCCATGTTCGACTCACGCGCTGCAACGACCCACTAGCCGTCTCACTTGCCATAATACGACGATCGACAATTTGCTTCAAATCCCTCTTCAAACGTTGTCCGAAATGCTCGAACATGGTCGAACCGCCTGACAACACGATATTCTGTGCACGGTGTCAGGTCATAGTGATTATGTAAAAGATGGAAAAATACAAACCTTGTACAACCCCCTACGAACGTCAATGGGTGACTGTTGGATGACATTGTCGACTACTTCAGGAAGAGGCGTTAAGAAGTCGCTTGATGCGATTTCTGGGTTGAAGAAGATTTCAGGAGCGAGGAAGCGTTCAAAGCCGACGTCAATGCTGTATTGCTGTAAGAGAATATATGTGTGAATTATAAAGATAGGGGAGTATGGATAGACATACGCGACCAGTGACGCTATGTTCTCCTTCGAACCGAGCGAAATATTTGTACGGATCCGAGTCGTATTTACGGAACTCTTTGACGATATCTTGGCAGACGTAGCTAAAGTAATAGCGTAAGATATCATCGAACAGAGTATAGTAAGGGGCTAGTTACCTATAGTCCTCCTTGACCTTTTGCGCAACCCGAAGCTGATCTTCGGGTGGGATCGACGCCGTCTCACCGCGTTCGCGAAGAAGAGTTTGGACAAAGCTAGTAATGTCGCGTCCGGCAATAGGAATATGCTTGATCGCAGAACCAATAACGTAACCCTCGGCCTATAACCCAATTCAAGTCGTAATAATACCAACAGATGCGGGGTACGTACAACTGGGATAACGTGCGTGACACCATCTCCAGAGTCGATAACGGTTCCGGTCAATGTGCGATCCATACTCTTGTTCGAGCTCCAAGACGCAGCAAGAGCGAGCACTGCTTGAACGGCGATGTACAATCCTTGGACATTGAACGATTCGAAGAAGATTTCGGCCGTTTGTTCACGGTTCTCTGGAGCGTTGAGCGGAGGTTCGGTCTACCGCGACGCGTCGTTAGTAATAACAAGTGCTGCGGTGGAATGGCAGATACTCACTAGCAGAAAGTAATGATCCTCTGGCTCGGCGCGTAGATATTTGAAGATGCTTTGCTCCCAGTATCGTTCCATATGATCCCAGTTTTCGATCATACCATGGCGAATAGGATAATGGACGCCATAGGTCTTGGAGTTGGCGATTGCCTCGTCGCCGATGTAAAAGTCGAGGTCTTCGATTCCGCGTTTCGAGGCGAGATGACCTGGTTTAGACGCTACGGGAGGGCCGCGCGAAGTAGATTGAGCTGTGGTAGATGCATGTTCGCGTGTTGCAATGGCCGTTGGGAATACGCTATGCACAGGTGGGTGGTTTGGTCGAAAAGGGTATGAAATGACTTACAAGGACGGGTCCGAATTGCCTGCAAACCTATTAAAAGGAGTCAACACAGGGTGTATCTCAATGTCAGCTAGCTCACCCTAGCTTGGAGTAGCCACTCCCGTTGTCGCTGATAATAGGTGCGAGCAAAGCCATAGTGGTCTCTAGTGAGCGTAGTCTGGGCTGACGTTATAAGTAGTGTGGGACTGTTTGTGCACTGCCACACCCCAAGGCTTGCGGCAACCCACCACATCACTCCTATTCTCATTTCTGTTATTCTTGGTTCACTCTCGCTTGTCTCATTGTATCCGACTAGACGCTCACTGCGAGCACACCAGCCACTAGACGCCTGTACATTGCCACCATGACCAGCGTCAGTTGAACCCCCACACCCCTGCTCTCGTGACATCCGCTCATCGCCTTGTTACCCCTATATTCTAGTTTGCAAGCCTCATCAAGCTCTCCAAGACGCAAAACAGCAATGCGGCCCAGGACCTCGCCGCTGCCGTTGCTAAGCGTGAGGCTGCCCAAGCCGCCGCACGAGCCGAGGCCGCAGCCCGCGAGGCAAAGGACCGTCAACTCGAAAAGGAGCGCCTCAAGCGCCGCTTCGAGGAGGAGCAAAAGGCAAAGGAGCGCGAGGTTCGTGATGTAGAGGCCGCAGCCAAGCGTGAGCGCGACTTGGATGAGCGCCGCGAACGAGAGGCACGGGCCATGTTGGCTGGCAAATCGGCCAGCAGCGCTTCCCGCCCCAAGTCAACCGGCGGAGGTGCAAGCGGCGGTAGCGGCGGCGGGGAGAGCTCGCGAACAAAGGTTTGTTATATGTTCATATCCTAGTGTATGTTGTCTCATTCGGTTGCAGTCATCATCGTCATCTGGAGGCACTTCGGCCTATGACTCAGTAGCCAATGGTGCCATGGGTCTCACCCGCCAGGAGAAACGAGCCCGCCAAAACGCAGCTTGGAGCAGCTCAACTTCGACTCGATTCATCTCCAAAAAGCGCAAATCCGGCGCCTTTCTCCCTGGCGGAGGACTCAACGTCGAGCCGGGTTCAGGGTCCTCTGGCGGATCCGGCCTCTCTGTCCGAGCTCGCCTCACTGCCTCTCAGTCTGGGCTCATCAAACTCAACCAGAACAAACGCGACATGCGGTCTATTGACGAAATCGCTCGTGATCTTCAGGAGAAGCGTGGCGGCACCGAGGTCAAAAAGGTCATTGTCGGCCCTGATGCCGAAAAGTTTACCGATTGGTTCTCGACCAAGAAAGACAAGGACCGCGAACGGGAGAGGGAGAGGCAGGAGAGAGAAAAGTTGGAAAAGGAGAGGGAGGCAGTCGAGGCGGCCGAAGCCAGGGAGAAGGAGCGTAGGGCTCGGGAACGGGAGCGTGAGCGCGAGCGCGAACGTGAGCTAAAGGAACGAGAGCGCGAGCGCGAACGAGACCGAGTCAAGGACCGATCGCGTTCCGGTTCGGCAACTGTCCAACCTCAACCCAAACGTACTGCAATAAGCGCCCCGGCACCTCCTAAACCGGCCCCGATCGTCGTCAATACCAAACCATCGACGCTCTTCAATAGCGGCCCGAAATCGTCTACGGCTCCCAAAGAATACAAAGTAATCGTCAAGACTACCGGCACTCCGCTTACTGCTACCGCCCAACCCTCGTCTGCCCGTCCAAAGATCGCCGCACCTCCCGCCAAAGCAGCACCCCCAGCCAAACGCCGCAGATCCTACGACTCTGATTCTGACTCATACGACTCGGAGGCCGAGGAACTTAGACGTGAACGTGCTCGCCGTGCTCGCAAGAGTGCTGGTGGAGGAGGACCTCGTGCATCTGGATTTGATATTTGGAGTATCATCAATCCTGGGAAATCTCGCCAAGAGTATCTCACCCGTGACGTCGTTAGTGATGATGAGGACATGGAGGCTACCGGACGGGACCTCGAGCGGGAGGAGAAACAGAGGTATGTGGCTGTTCTGGTCTGCTTGTCTCAATTATTAATTTCGTTTCGCTTCATAGCGCACGCCTTGCGAGGCTTGAAGATCTCGAAGCCGAGGCCGAGGAAAAGAGGAGGGAAGAAGCGAAACGGAGGAAGAAGACGGCGGGAGATCGTTGAGTTTGAGTGTCTTGCTACTTTCACGGATGATTGTTTGTATCTTTGTCTTGTTTGTATATACTGGTATCGCTAATCTGTTTGGCCTTTGTAAACCATGGTCGGACTGAACCAGTGTCGCAGGAGTACTGGACTCTTGCTGGCTAAGATCCAGATACTACTTTTCCTTATATGCTAGAATCTGAGCACCTTTGCGAGAGAAATAACTGGAACATTGAGCTGCAACAACTGGTGTCTGAGATTTTACGATACCAACACGTTCACACTATGGTCTTTCTGGATCTTGAGAAGTCGAGCTTGCTTTCAGGTGCGTTTTTCAATCTTACTCGAGTATTGCTTGCATTTAGATAGTAAAAGGAGCGTGTGATCAATAAGCGCCGCAGTTTGTCAGCAGCTAACCTACCCAAGATTGACGAATTTATGTTCGCGCGTTGGGTTATGATAGGTTGATAGGATAGCTGTCTATCTTACCGTGTCGTGGTTTGACGATAGCGGAAAGAAGGATAAAAAAATATCCTAAGACTATCACCTAATTGACTACTATCGAATCCCGTACGCGAGTGGGATAGTTGATATTGCATTAGTCTAAGGAGGTATGGCTCAAACTAGTAGATACAAAACGTCTGTGACCTGATGGATAGCATAAGCAAGTTTTAACGAAAAACACACATTCGTCATGTTTGAGTAGGACAACCTAGGTTTCCCCGTGACCCGAGCGCCGAATCAAACCTGCAACCTAACCGTTACTGAGCCTTCCTCCCTGATAAACTACCCATTGATTCCAATCCAAATTCACTTTAAGAGTCGAGATGGGTCAATTGCTTTCTTGCGTGTTTCGCTGGATGCGGAACCCCATAATGTATGTCTCAGCACGCACCTTTGCCAAATCGCTAATCGCTGGTTGCAGCAATCCCTCTGTTCCACTCCCCACTGATCCCTCCGTTCCACTCCCCACTGAGACCCCCACGTCGGCTGAACCAGAGATGGACGCTGGAGAAGATGTGCATCCCGAACCTATTTCAATGCTTCCATTGGGAGACTTCGAGGGGGTCCCCAGTCCTCTCTGCAAGTCCATCCAAGGCCTGAGCCAAGTCATCCCAACTAATGTGTGAAGCACTGAAGGGACAGCCGAGGTGTGCATGCTCTTTTTCTTCTGGTAAAATTGAGATTGATGGTGT
>JAYRCO010001291.1:0-10928 GCA_037042815.1 Ceratobasidium papillatum | reverse complement strand
ACAGAGCTACTTTGAAGCCTTCTGGATATCACAGTTGTGTTTGGAGGCCTTCTTTACTATATATTGTGTATCTGGATTTATGTATATACATGGATCAATGCTTGATAGCATATTGAAACCCGAGGCTGAGCTTAAGTGCTCTTAGAATACTGCTGGATATGCAGTTCATGGTAATGGAAGATACCAATTAGAAATATGGAGCATCAGATAGGGGTTTTTGAGGTCCTGGAGCTGATTCGCATAATTAGAAAAGCCTAAAACCAATGTCCTGTGGCTCTAGAGGGTATTCGCATTCCAGGGGTTATTTCTGAGAAGAAGAATCGCTGCGATCTCAGCGTACAAATTTTTGTACGGCATATGAGCTATACCATTGGAAAGCTGCAAAGTTTCTGCATTTAATGAAGTACTTCATGAGGTATTGTGGTGGGCTTTTGCAAGGCACATACTGTAGACACTTTCTCACTGCACAAAGACTGCCTCGCGTTGCGGTGAATGAAATTATTTGCGGTACGTAAAGTATACCATTCGAAAGCGCTGATTTTTCTCTATTTAATGGTAGTGTTCATACAACGATGTGCCGGCTTTTCATGGCGAGAATACCGTGTACCGCCAGAACGCGCGGGAAGTGCGGGTTACCGGCGGTACACCGGCATTCCCGCTGCCGGTGCGGGTGCGAGCGCGAGAATGACTCAAAAGCGCCGGTTTCTGGCTGCGGGTGCGGGAATCCGGCAAAATTCCCGCCCGACATCCTTACGCCGGTTCAGGAGCAGAGACAGATTTTGATCGCGTCTGACCCAGACGCGGCTCGGAATTGCGGTTCTCGGTCAACGCGTCAAGCTCCGTCTTCTTGCCCTTCTGCAATCAAGATTAGTAGTTGTACATTAATGGAATCGATTGAACGTGCCTTTTTCTTCCCCGACGTTGCCTTCCTGGCGTTCTCCGACAACGCACCGTCGCTAATGGTGGGAGACACTGATCCGACAACCTTCTCCTGAGAGTCATCAGGGGCGCTCCTTCCCTGTGGATTGTTTTGCTCTTTGAATCGTTCGCCAGGTTCTGTGATGCGAATCAGGAGTGCAAGATCGAATGGTGTAGGTAACAAGAAGGTATACCTGAGGTTACCGCTGAACGCGCACGCTTATTCGCCCGGCTAGCAGCTTGTGGCGGCGAGTACTGACTGTCCAACGCCAAAGATCCTTGCGACGGCGCCTTTGATGGGGTTCCTTTCACCACCCGCTGAACATGCATCCCTGTTAGCAGTGTATACAAGGCGAAGGAAAGAACCGCCAACCTTGTTTGATGTAGGCGCTCCGGACTTATGGAATGCAGCATTGTCAGTGGTGTAACGAGTTGAGCACTTCTAACTCACCGCTGGTGGTGAGGGCAAAGACGGGGCGCGCGCATCTTTGGGCGAGGTCGAGGCGCGGGCTCCTTCTTGATGGGGTTGTCGATTACCTCAACCTCGTCCGACTCGTCATCCTCTGGCTGGTCTTTGGATACACGTGTGTCATGGGACATAACCGGTGCCGCGGCGGTCGACTTCGGCTCCGCGGAGGCTGAGCTTTTAGCCACGGACGTGCCTGGAATCGCGGGACCGACATATCCGTACTTGGGTCGTTCTCCTCCGGGTAGACGCCAGGTGTCGGACGGATGAGCAGAGAATCAACTTCCGTGCACTGAGCTGCGGTGCTGGAGTCCGCAAAGTGGATTGGCTTAAGGGTGCGGAGGTTGCAATCACCAGCGCTACGAGAGACCTCACTGTAGAAATGATCTAGTTGGGCCCAGAGTGCCTGGCAGACCGAGCAAAACAGCCAGGCAATCATGTCCGGAGGAACACCATCTTCTGGCCATGGCATTGGGTCGATTCCGGCAGCATAACGGGCAACTTTGTAGAGCTGTCCCACCCCCAGCGGAAGCCCGTTCGGGCCTTCGTACGGAATATTGGTTATTGGGTTGTTGAAGACACCATCGCGAAGAGCCTCAGCGAGCGACGAGGGGCCAAACTCCTTGTGTCCTTCTGCGTCGTTGCTCCAGAACGCTTCGGTAAGATTCGACGTCGTCAGCCACGATTGAAAGCTCTCCGTGGTCAGTGGCGCATTTGGTAGGTAGGCAAACCGCGGGGACAGGTTCTTATTTCCGAAAATGCCCTGGTTGCCGTCTCCCTACAAACGATGCATTGGTGTCACTAGCTCGGAGGGCATATGACATCGCAATTTGTACGTACCTCATGTGGAGCAGCCGAACTAAACTTGTTCGTCATCTCCATGAGGCGATGAAGGCCAGGCATTACCTTTCCGTACGACTCGCACTCCTTCAGGATCTCGGCGCTGAAAGGGACAAAGAGCGTGTCTGGGTCATACAAAGGTAGATTCGGGAACTTGCGTGCTGTTAGACAAGTGGCTACAATCCTTGATCAGTGAGTTGAAGCTTGAGAAGTGCAATAATACGTACTATGTAACGCTGCGAACGAGTTATCAAACCTCTCCTTCGCATCACTCATGAGTGCAGCGTTGGTGAACATTTCAGACCCCGTGCTGTATGTCATTTGGCGGATAGTCATGGGTAGGTCAGATACAATTACGCACCACGTGGATTGCGGAGTATTTGTGCTCAATATGACACTGCAATATATCATTGTTTCAATGTACTCATGCGAATCGCCTCCCTGGGCTCCAGAGAGAATGTCCACAAGGAACTGGACGATGAGAGGCAGGCGAAGCAGGTAACTGCCGACAAAGCAGGTCTGTTAGCCGTGTAGACGTGTCACACATGAAAACATACCCGTCGCCTTCAAACCGACGGCCCTCTGTCGGATATAACCTCATGAGGGCCAGCAGCCGGATCTCACTCAACAGCTCGGTCAGTCTCTGCGCGTCCTGAGAACAGTCAGTACGCTCCATATAGCGTTCGTCACTGATACGTACCCAAAGCAAAGGCAGGGAGGACATGATGCTGATGGTTAAAGAAACAGTGAACTAGCGGATAGATAGGCTACAATCTGATCGTATTCACACGGCTATTTACAAATAATTCAAAACATATGACCTCATTCACGTTTCCTGGCCGATTTGGGCGAGCGAAGGCGCTTATTTCCGACCGTATACTTCAGACGCTTTCTCTGGGGGCTCTTCATAAACGATTGAAACAACTGTAGTACTATAAGTGATAGGCCTAAATGTTGCAAACAGAAAATACTGACCGTCTTGATCGTGTGCAGAATTTGGGGTGGAGTTTTGCACAAGTTGCTGGGAGCTTCGTAGTGTAGTTGAGCAGCGCGATGGACCAGCTGTTGTATCGTCTTCTGATTCGACAGGCTCCCCAGCTCAAAACAAGGCCAGACCATCCTCATCTTCCACGTCTGCATAGTCGCGTGGATCGACGTCCATCTCCGCGGAGATGACACTGACATTGCTGCGATCGACAGACATAGCGGACGGTGTACCGCGTCTTGGCACTAGACCAAATCAGTCAGAGCACATATGATCTTCTTCATACGTACTGTACTTCTGCGCCGGCAGTTCGACAGTCATCTTGGATCGTAAGGTACCGTCATTTCCACCAGCCGACCAATGAGTGCTCTGTCGCTGCTCTTCCGCTTGAAGTTCAGCAACGGATTTGCTGGATGGTAGGACGATTGTGGCTTTTTTCTCCTGCTTGGGGGACGAGCTATACCATACAGCGCTTTCCTGGTCAAGGGCGTGTTAGAGACGCGGCTGCAACTACATAAGGTACTTACGACGATAGGGGCCGGGTCAGGTAGACGAGCTAGCGAGTACCCGGCCTGAAGTCCGACGTCGTCTTGTACATCCACCTCCTGTCCGCGGATGGAAGCAAGCATGCCGCGGCACGTGTCAAGCAGGTCTGTTAAGAACAAATGTCAGAGTTGACTTGTGCGCGCCATTCGCACAGGTCTGGGAACGTTGGGTGAGATAATTCCGGCCGATTGTTACCTTCCTCAAGATATAGCAAGTTAATATCTGCGCGCATAACCGCCAGGAACAGCCATTTCACGCCATAAGGACCTCTGAACAGCGTGTTCGTCAGCTCGTGAATAAAAATGTCCGACCTCAACACGTTTGAGAGGTACTCGTAATCGTAAGAGTCGTGATCCGGATGCTTCGCGTCCCAGAATGGTTTATCCAACCATCTGCTAGCAAAATGGCCCAGGTAAGCCTGGGGCATGGGTTGTTTTGAAGGAATATGCGGCGTCGCGGCAGCAATAACATCGTAGAACTCGATGGGAGGCTGATATAATCGATTAGATGTTTCCGCCGCGTTGAAGAGAGCATCAAATCACTTACCGAAACGGGCCCTACAAGCTCATATGCGTTGAACGCCGTGACAAGAGGCTTGAACCGCAAGTTCATGTTTGCAGCCAGGTCAACGCAATCTTGATCCGGCGCAGAAAAGGGCTGATAGCATATTGTCTTCGGCCCACGATACGGCAACATGTTCCAGATTTCGCATAGTGCTTGCGCATCGTCATCGGCTCGATACATGCATCGAGTCACATAGAGCCTGCTCGCTGGGCCATACTTCAAGGTAGAGCCAGGGCTCAACCACGTTTGACAAATCCGCTCAGTGTCTTGTGACAGCCCTCCGAGCAGCTGAAAGCACATTTCACTCGGAATCTGCTTACGCTGACCAAGTACGATGTGAGTTATGTTCCTCCACAGCCCCTTGCCGGTTTGCAAGTATGGATCTCGAAGATGTGTGACGTCTTCTGGTAGTCACATGGGATGTATCAGTCTTCCTGGATCATCGTACTCTTCTTCACCCGTCTCCCACACAACTGGGCCAGGGATGCCTTGAAATTCTTATGAATGAAATGAGCTTCGTGATGCAAGCGCTAATCAGACACTCACGAGCCAACAGAGTCACATACTCCTGCAGAAGGAACTGTGCAGTTTGACATCCACCCCGAATTACTGGGAACCATGGAATAAAAGATCCATCAAAGCTGCCGTAGACACGAGGTGGGGCTAGACGAGCCTTGTGACACATGATCTGAGCTGAAGAAAGACGTTAGAGACCAGCATTGAGATACAACTCAACCAACCATTGTGACCGCGCTGGAAATCAGCCCAATCATCCAAGATCTCGGCGGTCGCCCAGCGGGTAGAGTTCAGAGATGACGACCTGTACAACAATTTGTGAATAAGCGATACTCTTATAGGCTGTCACGTACTTGTGAATAATGAGTCTATTACGCTCATCCCGCCAGGCGGCCAACACTACAATCTCTGCGGGGGTGTTCCGGCACATCACAGCAACGGTGTCTTCAATATCCTTCGGCAAATCGCGCAAGGATCTGGTAGCTTGCTCAGGACCACTCAGCACCGGTTCCATATCATCACTCACCTTGTGCAATCGTCATCATCACACGCCGCGAAGTCCACGTCCAGGTACATGTCAAGGCGCTGGCTAATCATTGCGCCCTGCTTCAGTGCTGCCAGGTTCCGTCCATAGGGGGAGGACGGATCAAGTTGCAGGTATCCCTGCTCAGCGAGTCTTGCTTGAATCCCATCGATGGTCTCCTCAAGCTGCAGCAAGCCTGCTTCGGGGGCCATTTTGGACTACATAATCTTAGTGCGAATCATGTGTCGTAATAGATTTGCACACCCCACTCACCATCTTCCCTTTTCCCGTAATCTTTTTGGTGGAAGAGCCTCGAATGGCCTTGCCAATGTCGTTCAGTCGATGGCGAAGTTTCTACCCGATGCGTCATCTTAGCTAGCAGCCTCTTGCTCAGACAGCCGCCCTACCTCGCTGAATCGCCATAGTTCAGGCCCATACAGACACAGGCCATGTTCTTCTTGCGTGTGTGCGTAATGCTCGACGTATCTTGGATGTTGATACGGGAAACGAAGCATAATTGCGCCCTTAACCTGCTCCATGAAATGACCCACGGCAAGCTCCTTGCTCTGCTGCACCCATAGATGAAGCGGGTATATATCACGCAGGAAGGCGTCCTCCTGGGCCGGTATCTTCACAGTCGATGCAGCTGGCATGGTAGCAAACAGAGGAATCTTGAGATGATGTTGACAACGTAAGGAGCCCTTCCACGTGGCTGTGACGTGTTAATTACGGTAACCTGAAACGCCGCAGTGGTACGCTGTTACTCCGCGGCGCCTGGTTTGAAGAAGATTTTTGCATCTCACGACGCAGCTTTTCGCGCACTTATACGTTCAGCAGTTGGCAGACACCTCGTGCTTCTTCAGCCTCACTGTAATACATAGGTATGACTCGTAAAAGTGGTACTCATCTCATCAACTAGGATGTGACTTTCACCCTCAGAACAATGCATTACAATGCACACAGTGAGTAAATACAACCCGCTATTCCACACAACGGTAATGCCTACATGTAGGAACGTCCGCGGAGACGGCACTCCACTCCGCGGCACACTCTGACTTGTCACTTCCTTTTTTTTGATCTTTGAGTTTTTTTTTTCAGCTCCGTAATTGCGTCTTGATATGCAGCTGTCTTGATGGAGTGTCGAGCGCTTTTTTGCCGGTCTGCGGAAGCCTCGGCGAGTGAAGGTGTCTGTGCTCTTCTCAGTCTAAAAGCGAGACACTAAAACTAAGGGCTTACAGTTAGTGTCTCCGGTCCAGCCTCTGCTTGAACTTCCTCCAAATGAGCTATTGTTTGCTGCTCCCTGGCTGCGGGCAATGAGCTAAAGACTCTGTCCGGCCCAGCTTTGGGTACTACGCAATGGTAAGTATAAAATCAATGTTCATGCATCTTTTCCACCTACCGTTTGGTGCTTCTTCGTCTTCAGTAGAGTCCACATCTCCGAGTAGTAATGTAATATCAATGCGTTCCCTCAATTCTTTGCAGTCCGTTTGTCCATTATGCTCAATCTCTGCAAGTGAATAGTCGGCATCCTGATCTTCAAGCTCCTCTAGTTCTGATGTCGGACTTGGTAACATTTTGAACATCTCTTTCAAAACGGCAGGACTGTCCAATAAACCAGATGTAGAAGCAAAATAGTCATCCTGCCTGTTCAGGTTTTCTCTCATACCTGGCTGCTGAACGGCTATCTTTACCTCTCTTGCCCAGGCGCTCTGTCGCTCCTGTAGTGTTTGCTTTAAAATAAGCCTGGATTTCGCAATGTCACCTCGAAGTCGCTATACGACTGATAAGGCCTGAACCTCCATACTCCTCAGGCAATCAGTTGCGAAGTATCGACTGATTTGCTTCAGAGCTAGTGACGCCAATGCCGCCCTTTGAATATTTTGAAGGATCCTGGACAAAGCAAATGCTAGAACGCGAACACCTTTGGGACCTCTGTATACCGTGTCTGTCTCCGTGTGGATGTGCGGCTGGCTTCCTTCCACGTGAAGTACAAGCTGTTCCATGCTCCATAGCTTGTGTGCAGGAGACCGGCTGTTCCAAAATGGCGATGTCAGCCATGCTGCTGGAATGAGGGTTTCTTCACGCATAGCCCCACTATGATTCTGCAGATGAGGGTTCACTTTACTGCTAGCCGACACAATGCAGCCCTGAAGTGGTGAAATGAGTTCAAGCTTTATGTATAATGAACCAGTCGCAACACGCACATGAATTGGAGCATCTGCCTTCATTAGACAAATTTCTCGCATGAGCTCAAAGAGCCCTGGCTGTTGCTCATGAGTCGCTTGTACGGCCTTCATTTGTTCAATGTTGGAGGCTGTGTATATATGCAAAGTCCTCGCAAGTGGAAGCCACTTCTCTGGCTCAAATGGCAGCGCCGGTACGTCCTGAAGCTGCATATATCGTGCATAGAGTAGCTCCTCGGCAGTCCAGTTGACATTGTCCTTGTCAAAGCCATCTTCAGCTAGCTCCTGTAGATCAAGTGGCTCAAGCTTCCCATGTCGGGGAAGCCTAGCGAGTCGGAAGACTGAATTCGCTGCCAAAAGACCATCTTGAGCATCTAAATGATGCTTTGTCCAAGCGTTTAAGGCTACGCGCAACCAGGTATTCATATCGGTCAGTCTAGGAATACCCTCCGGCAAGCGCGTTGGTTGAATCCAGCAGCCAGGAGAGTCACGCTCCTCCGCTTCTATGCGTTTGATGGAAGCTTAGCTCCTCCTCTCGCCGCTGACACAATGTGAGCGTAAATTCATGTCAGAACACAATTATCTTACCACTCCAGCAGTTCAGGTAGCGTCTGTGCAAACACTTCTCATCATCCATCAGAACTTTGTATCCTTTCAGGCTTGGAAAGGTGGGTCTTCCTAGTGCGTCAGGGTAGATAGATGGCTGGTCGGGTGCTTTCTGTGCCACAGGAATTGCTGTTGCACATGATATATTAGACTTGTCTTATTGGCATTAGGCTACGTACTAGAAGCTCTTTGAGACCATTCTTCCCACTCCGTGGAAGCGCTTGTTATTGAATCGTTCTTCATGAAGGTCTTCGCAGTTTTTGAGACATAGCTGACAATGCTAGTGTGAGCCAGCTTCAGAAGCAAGCGGATCGAAAGACTGACCTGAATGTGGTTGCCTCACCAGAGGAGTTGCGCCATGATGCAAGCACCAGCAGCTGAACTCCAGTGCGGTGCTCGAACCCCTTGAAAGCTCCCGTAAGCGCGACTGGCAGACCAGCCACCAGCCTGTTGTCCCGTCAGTGCTGTTTGCAATCTGGATCATGTAACTTACACTTCCTGTATTTCCGCTGGCTGCTCTGAAAAGCGTCTTGTTGCCAACACCCTAACCTGATCCGCCAGCTGTTTCAGTTCCGCAACTTCTTCTGGGCTATCCTGATGTGCAGCTGCCAGCTCCCCGTCCACAGCCCGGTTATACGCTTCAAAAAGCTGTTGTGGATTTCCTTCTGGACAGATTGTGTCCCGCCTAGCCATAATCTTGATTCTGTACTTCTGTTTGAAGAGTAAACGAAATGAGACAAAGCGATTGAATGTGATTGTCTCTTCATCGTCCTCGATCTTGCGAGCCTTCGCTGAGTCGTTGTAAAAGATCCGTTTAATCCTCTATCATCTAAGTTGACAGATGTATAGCAACAGGCAGCAACTCATCTCACAGTGTGAAAGCTATCGCGTACCGCCGCTTGAAACGCTCGGGGATCATCGGGATGAATGGATATATCCCTGTATGGATACCTCATGAAAAACTCTTTGATAATCTTGTCAACAAATTGGTCTTGAGGATTGTATAATTCGCCGCTTTCATCACGGCTGTCCCCAGCTTGACCAAGTTGATTCCAAGCGTGTAGATGTTTGGCAATAAACACTTGCTCTTCAGGCTCTAGGAACAGTATCTGCATCCTGCAATGCTGTAGTAGGCGATAGGGCTTCACTCAACTCAGTTGAGCATACGTAGGACCTCGTGTTCTGGAAGGTTGTAATGCTTACGTAAGTCCGCGGAGATCGGAAATATGCCGCGGTAGGGTCACTCATTACGCTTCATGTTCATTTGCTCATGCTTGAGAAGTACATTTTCATGCTGCTATTACTGCTCCAGCTGGTTCTTCCAGGTATCTCAACAATGTCTGATCGGTTATTCCTGATACATTCACGTGACTCACCGAGCTTCCCAGTACAGATCATTTATGAATAATGCAGCATATTTGCTCTTGTAACTGTTCACCCCCGTTCAGTCGTCTCAGCAGTGAGAAAAGCCTTTCTGTATGTACAAATATGCTGGTTTTTCAATTTGCATGATTTTTAACATTCCCAATACCTTGTGTACAAGCTTAATATTCTACATCACTCAGCCGCCGCGGAGCTTACGCGCTCTAATATGAGTGTTAAGCCGCCGCGGAGTAAAGGTTCATCTCCGCGGTGGCTGCCCCGCAGCGTTTACTGTTATACCCCTCTTCACTGAAACAAATTCCGCGTAAAGACCCGCTGATCCGCAGCACTAAATGGTCCGACTACCTCCGCGGATCCCTGATCCTCTGCGCTGATACAACTCTAATAGATCCCAAGGGAGTAACGGTAACAATGACCAGTTGATATGAGTTGTAGAGTCAGTGTCTGATGATGTCACTGAGTTGTCCAGGATGTGTTCCACTTCAGAGTCAGACACAACAATGAGCTAGTAGTGCAAGTGTATAGTAGAGTTAAGGCCTAAGCGGGGCTCATAACCTATTGAGGTAGCAGACAGGCTCTACCAAAGGAAGGCAACTTAGGCCAGAGAGCACTAGCTCGAGTAGACAAGAGATGATAGATGAATGAATAGAATGTCTAGCTAGAGTACAGGTGAAGACCTTTATATACAGCGTAGACAGTGTGAGAAAGAGACGTAAAAGATGAAGTCATAGTGGAGTAAACAGAACAATGAGAGCATAGTGAAGTCACGATGATACATAGCAGAGCAGCGATGGCATAATGACACGTATATATTGTAACAACATCTTGCGGACGTGAAGGACGATGCCTTTGCTAATACCAAGGTATAATTTACTGGCTTCCAATTTCTTACAGTGAGCTCATCGTGATTGTTTCAGCTGAGCAATTGCAACAACCACAAGGCTGGTATTGGTGCATGGTCACTTTACGAGGGATCGGCTGTCACAGGTGTTGGTGCATGTAGCTGTGCGCGTCATGCATTTTACATGCCGTCAGGGGTGGTAAACTACTTCAAGGGAGAACAGTGTGTCTAAACTTGTCCTTTTGTTATGGATACTAACATTCTTCTCTACAGAGTCTGCACATTGCAACTCCCAATTTGTGCTTGCCTGAATAAATTCTGAATTTTATCAATTTCTTTGCGCCTGAATTGTGCAAGTTTATTCTTCTATAAATTGTATCAATTCATATCTCTTCTGCGCACTTTATTCGGTAATTTTAGAGTAAGAACTCAGCAAGATATTCGACATGCAAACTAAGGGCCCATTAGTTTGATGTGAAGACTCACCTTTTCGGCCATATCTCCATGACCGCTGAAGCTATCGCTTCGATCTCAAATACAGTCAGCACCTCGGCGAC
>JAYRCO010001290.1:0-10930 GCA_037042815.1 Ceratobasidium papillatum | reverse complement strand
AGCGGGAATGGCTAAAATCCGCCGGTTTCTGGCTGCGGGTGCGGGAATCCGGCAAAATTCCGGCCCGACATCCTTACGCCGAGGTCACACGACATTGTTTATAGCTTATTCAACTTCGGAGAAAATGCTATAAATAATAGATTAATTCCCTTGTTCTGTTATGACTGTCCTTGTTCCGTTATGACTGTCTGTTGGGTCATAACATCATCCCCCCTTTGTGCATGTTTTGGAGCATTCCAGGGCGTGCTCTGCTTTTTAGTCATAAAAAAAATGAAAAATATTCAACCCACGTATCAAGAGGGTTAAGAGCGCCAGACTTGAACCGACAACCCAGGACTTGACGAATCAATCTGTCGGAAGTGGTCGTTTCAGGCTAGACCTCTTAACCCTTACGCTGCACTGGGTTGTCTTAGTTTTCCCAGCGGCAGTTAGGGTCTCCTTGTAACTCATGGCTCTTTGTTGTTGTGGAGTTGCTTGGCAGCGGGAGTAAAGATATAAAGAAAATATTTATATATAAATCTATAGTGGGCGTCTAAGAGGGGAATACAAAGAAAGGAGTGTTCCCCGCGTATACCCATTCCATGTTCCCTGCTACCCATGCCTCCCCTTCTTCTCCTTCTATGTCTGACCAGCACTTGGTGATGGCCGCCCGGCTGTTGCCCAGGATCACCGTCGGTCGTACCTTCATAGACTTCACGCCCTTGCATCGGCCCGTGAAGTCCGCGTCGTACTGGCTGAGCGCCTCCAGCAAGTACCTCCCGTTCGTGTGGACCATGTCGTCTAGGATCCAGATTTTGGCATCCTCGGACAGACTTCCTACATTCCACGCGTTGCACATCCGGCTGTGCGAACCCTTTGACCGGGCATAGGCGGTCTTGCCTGTTCCAGTTGCTCCCTCAATCCCCAGGATGCGGTGTTGCATCCCTGGTCCCTTCCGTTTGACCTCCGCCCTGAACCATGCATCAGCCTGGTCCACGTGTCCTCAGTCCGCCGGTACCTCCAGCTCCACCAAGATGGCTGCGGTCAGCCTGTCGTCCTTCTTGTATGTGTACTTGACGTACGCCTTGACCAAATTCCACGCCGTCGTTGTCATCTAGAGGGGGCGGAGGTGCTTGTATGCGCTGTAGTACCCCTCCATCGTGGTCTGCCCCTGTGAGGTCGGATCGCGACCTCATAGGAAACTGGGGCCACGGGCTGTGCCCGTGGCAGGAATACACTGGTGGCGCCAGAGGCGCCACCAACCGAAGCAGGCATAAGGTAATTATATTAACAATAACCCATAACTGGGGATAGTACATGAGGGAGCGCGTAGCGCGAGACGAGACGAGACGAGAACGGGAGACGGGTGAGCTTGGTTGTAATGGTTAAGCTGAGGAATAAACATAGCACGTGACCGTGCTATGTCCCCACGGCGCTAAGCGCCCGGCGGTCTACGACCGTCGGGCGCGTCATCCTTACAGCCCCACAATCTCCTCTCCATCCTCCAGGTCGGCCTCCATGCACGACCTCTTCCTTCCGCCCTTCCCACGCACCAGAATCCCTTCCAGGGCCTCCTCAGTCAGCTCCCCCGCCATGAGATCCTCAATCTCCTCGCCGTGTTTGCCTACCGCTTTCCAGAGGTAATGGAAGGTGTTGAGGGCGGGGTTCCCGCCGGGACTGTCCTTTAGGTCCTTGGTCTTGATGTTGGGGTGCTGCCCCTTGTGGTCCCAGAAGCTCGCCTTGGCCGTGTTCCAGCCACCCTTCCGTTCCTTGCTAATGGAAAGGGCATGGACATGCCAGGGTCTCGCCGGGTCGAACTCCAGCTCCGCTTTGTTGTGGCGCTCAACAACGGCGCGAGTGCACCAGTGGTTTGGTCAGCGCCGGCAGAACACCTCGTACTGGGCAATTAGGCCCGCCGTTGGTTGATTAGGCAGCTTGCTCCACGTCAGGAGCACTGCCCTTGCCTGCACCCGGAACATCCCATTTGACCCCACGGGATCCGACTCCTTGGGCTCGGGCAAGCCGAGCTCGCTCTCCGCCGGTGTAAGCCGCGAAGAACTTGGTTTGGAGGGTGGGGTTGGAGCCCAGCGCCCCAGCAATAGCGAGGCCGACAGACGCGGCTCGCTGCTGGCAGCCCTTGAGGGTGGCTCTGCGCTCGTTCCACTTCTGCAGTAAGACATTGGGGGTGGTGCTAGTCGATGGGGAGGGGGAGTTCATAGGTGTGTGGCGACAATTGATAAATTCTGGCCTTCCTATATGCCCCTTGTCTTCCGCTCTTTGTTCGTTGTGGTCACATGACCTTAACATGTGACGCATCTCCGAGGGGTGCCCTTCCTTTGTTTGTTGCTCATCGCCTGATCCTTGCTATAGCTCGGGGCTCCTCTTCCTCAGCTACGGTCGGTGCCCCCTCTCTGACCCCTCTGGTATTAGGGGATAGCGAGGGTCATGTGACACATGTAGGTCACGTGACGCTGTAATTGTACTCATCTGTTAGGTCATATGTCACGTGACCTGCATCTGTTATGATTGTTTGTGTTCGTGCACCCGAGCGGGGATAAAGGTCTGCCTCACACTCCCGCTCATTCCATTTACTCTTCTACCCCACCATGCGCACCATATCCCTTTACTACAACCCTCTTGACTGCACCTGCTGGTCTCTTATGGCTGGCGACTACTGCACCTATTGCGACGCCGTCTGCGAGGCCACTTTGGCCGATTTTGAAGGGGGTGTCAGCGACTGGGAGCATTATGGTGCTGAAAGTGAGTCATCGTCTATCGTAATTACTTTTGAGATTACTAATGCTCTATTCTAGCTTTAACTCAGGTCTTAGACCAGATTGCCCATGACGCAGCCATGGCCGAGTTCTTTGAGGAGGGGTGGGCTCCTACGCCGGAGTACAAAGGTACCCGGGGTGCTCGTACCCTTGCTCCTCACGTCAACTACTTGGCGGAGTTGAGCGGGAATGATGGCACTAGGCCACACAAGGCACCTCTTGTCCCTGACGTGCAGGGTGAGGGCGATGCTGCGATGGAGGGAGGCACGTGGCTCCACCGGGCTGGTGTTGACCGGCGGAAGGTGCGGGAGAAGGGGAAGGGTGATAAGACACCCTACACGAGGTCTAGGGTTCGTAAATGGAAGATGTATTAAAGAGAATTTAAGTTGTTGTTCGCATATTGTGCGCGAAAGTTAAAAACATAATAAGAATTTCTACAAGAATATTCCCGGCTGCAAAGAGACGGTTTCCTCTTTCTTTTCCTCTAGTGGAAGTGGCTGCATTATTGCTTCTGTTAGCCCTTTGGCTATATTTTCTTCCCATTTCATCCATTCTTCCTCTGTTAGTTCCGAACCCTTCACTTTCACCCCTTCCCCTTCTTTTGGGGTGTCTTCTACTGGGGCTATGATCAGTGATTCCATGCTGTGGTTCAGCTCCTTCATTCCATGCTCCACCTTCCACATGCTGTCTTCTTCCGGCTTTGTTTGTACGTCCTGCCATATCTTGAAGTTGACCTCGTTGGCCTGTTTCCAGGTTATCAGCTCGTACATATCTTTTTTTGTCGGGACTTCCAGGGCACCGTGGTATGGGGCCGGCAAGCAGCTGCGCCATTCCTCCATTTCCCTGTCAACGTGTCCCTAAATTAGCCCCTGGCAAGATTTGTTGGGCGTACCTTTTTGCATCCCCTAGGGATGAGCAGTTGCTAATAAACGACCAGTTTTCATTGTCCCAAAGGGGCTTGATCAGGGGTTTTGCTAGCCCATGTGGCACCTGAGTGCTTTGTTCAGGCGCGCTTGGTAGCTGGTACCTGTTCACCTGTTGGGTGCAATAGGTGGCGGGCATTGTGATATTGGTTGGTGTAAAGGTATTGGACTGGTTGGCGGTAGCAGAAGGGAATGTGTATTTTGTGGCTTTCTCTCATGCTACTTATACCTTTCCTGCCTTCTGTTTAGTTTTCTTTGCCTTGCTCTTCGAGTCATCTGCTGTATGACTCTGCTGTCGTGGCATTGGTGCGTTTGGTAGGCGCTTGCGCAAGTCATTCAGAAGAGGTTGCACGTCTGCAAATTTCTCGGCACGCTCCATTGTATCCTCTATTGGATCATACCCTTTCCACCTGATCTGATAGAATAACTTATCCTTCTGCCATTCCCAGTGCACCACGTGGCCTACTTTGTACTCCTCCTCCCCTTCCTCTGTCATGATTGGCAGTGGCTTCACCTGGCGCCTTTGGAGGTCTTTGTCCTCCTTGAATGGCGACAGGAGATTGGCATGGAACACGTTGTGTACCTTTACCGTTTTTGGGAGATCAAGCCAATAGGCGTGGGAGGAGATTGCCTCCGTGATAGTGAAGGGACCTCCCTTCCTGTTATCCAACTTCTTCAATGGCCGCTTTGTTGTCAAGTTTGTCAGCAATAGCCATACTTTGTCTCCTACCTGGTATCCCTCATGCTTGGGTTCCAGGCCATTGTGTAGTTCCATGGAGGCCTTAGCCTCATCCCAGATATGTGTCATATTCCGGTTCATTGATTGTGCCGCTGGCACTTGCATTTCTTGTTCCGATAGGGACATGTCCCACACAGGGTTCATCCCGTAAATGGTCTCAAAGACTGTCCGGCCGGTTGCCGAGTTTACGTGATTGTTATGACAGAACTCTGCGATTGGCAGCCATCGTGCCAAATCATCTTGGCATAATTGCAGAACAATCTCAAGAACCCTTCTACCCATTGGTTGGTTCTTTCTGATATCCCATCAGTTTCCAGATGGTATGCTGTTGTCACGACCAAGTCGATGTAGAGTAAGTAAATGTAAAAGAATTGATCCTATAGACAGGAGGTCAAGTTCTTGGAGTAAGTCCGGCGACCTTGAGCCTCATTATATACATGTCCCGAGCCACATCATAACAAACACAACCGTACAGGTGAGTCACATGAGATACTAGATAGAAGCCAGGAAGTGCTGCGGAATTTCACATCAAAGTTGAAATACATCTGAGTCAGCGGTCTGGAACATTCCATAAGTCACGTGATATAAAATAACCCATAAAAGGAAACTGTGTCAGAAAAGGCTTGGATAAAATATAGAAGATATAATAAAATGGATATATGCGTGTCAGGTCATGACACTACCCCCCGTCTAAGCCCGAGGGTCTTTAGGCGCTCGGCGGTTACGACGATGAAAATTGTCCAACTCTTCTTGCGCGTTGACCAGGTGTTCGTAAGGTTCCCACGTATCATCTTGTTGCCCGTAACCAACCCATTTGACTAGATACTCAACACGGTCGCGTAGTTTGCGAGAGTAAAGAATAGTTTCTACCTCGTAGACTTCCTCGCCTTCTGGTGTTATCTCGGCAGGTGGTTCTGGCGGCTCGCGTCCGTAAGGGTCTTCCTTCTTTAGCGTGATTAAGGAGACATGGAATACCGGGTGCACTTTGAGCGTATGAGGCAGTTGCAGTTTGAATGTGTGGGTGCCAATTTTCTCTATGACCTTGTACGGCCCCAGTCATTTAACAGCAAGTTTCTTGGCCGGTCTGTCCGTGGTAATGTTCCGGCTATCTAACCAGACTTTGTCGCCAACATTGATCTTTTCCGGAGCGCAATGTTTTTGGTTGTAATGCTCTTTGATCTTTTCATTAGACAATTCCAGTGCTGCTTTGAGTTTGTCGTAACCTTGTTTAAGCCAATCTGCTTGTTGGTCTGCCGCTGGGACTTTGCCTGCTTCTGTGTCTCCTACTGTAAACTGTGGGTGGAAACCATAGCATGCGAAGAAGGGTGTTTTGCCTGTAGAAACATTTACGCCGTTATTGTATGCGAACTCTGCCATTGGTAGAAGGGCAACCCAATCATCTTGCCGGTGCGCAATGTAATGTCGCAGGTATCCCTCAACCACCTGGTTTGCCCTTTCCGACTGACCATCTGTCTGGGGTCTATACGCTGTGGAGAATGATGGTTTAATGTCTAATCGTGCGTACAGCTGTTTGATGAACTGAGATGCAAAGTTTGGACCGTGATCGGAAATTGTCTTCTTTGGTAAGCCATGGAGTTTCCAAACATAGTTGACAAACAGGTTTGCAACGTCTACGGCATTGGCATTAGAACGGGTTGGAATAAAGTGGACCATCTTGGTTAGGCGATCGACTACTGTGAATATGGCGTCGAACCCTTCTGAGTTTGGTAGTCCTACAATCATGTCGTACGTAATCTCCTCCCATGGTCGGTCAGGTAATTGTATAGGGTTAAGGAGACCTGGGGGCACTTGGTTGCTGGCTTTGTTCCGGATGCAGGATTCGCAGTGCGCTACGTATTTGTTGACCGACTTTTTCAGGGACAGCCAGGTGTACTTGCGTCCTATAAGTTCCATTGTTCTGAATTGTCCTGGGTGTCCTGCCGCAATGTTGTCGTGACGACTTTCTAGGATAAGTTTACGTAATTCTTGGTCTCTAGGGACAAATATTTTTCCTTTAAACCGTAACATCCCATCGTCCCATTCCCAGTGTTGCACTTTGTCATTGTCCTTGAGCGCTTGTATGACTTTGACAAGTCGGGGGTCCTCCACTATCCCGTCACGGATTCTTTGATTGATGTCGTGATCAGGGGTAATTGCCGAGACAAAAAGTTCCGGTTTGAGCAAAACAGAGTTTTCACTCCCCCCCCCCTTGGCGATGATCCTCCTTGCGTGAGAGGATGTCCGCACGCCTATTGTTATGACCGGGAATGTATGAAATCTGGAAGTTGTAGTCCGCCAGGAACCCTTGCCAATGTGCTGGTCGACCTGTCAGGACTTTGGCTGTCTTGAAGTATTCCAGGTTCTTATGGTCCGACAAAATCTGTACCGGTTGTGCTGTGCCTTCTAGTAGATGGCGCCAGTCCTTGAACGATTTTACAATTGCTAATAGTTCCTTGTCGGAGATATTGTAATTTCTTTCCGCGGGCGCCATTGATTTTGACATAAACGCCACGGGGTGTAGCTTGCCGTCTTCTCCGAATTGCGATAATACTGCTCCAGTGGCGTAGTCAGACGTGTCGCATTCGAGATAGAATTGTTTAGACGGATCTGGTTGAATTAGGAGCGGCGCGGTTTGTAGTGCATGTTTCAACGCGTTGAAGCTGGTCTGGCATCTCGCTGTCCAGTGCCATTCCGTGTCCTTCTTTAACAATTGATACAGCTCATGCGCTAATTTGGAGTACTTATGCACAAATTTCCGATAATAGTTGACGAACCCTGAGAATTCCTGTAACCTTTTTACGTTATAAAGTGTTTTCCAGTCTACTGCTTTTGAGACTTTTTCCGGATCTACTCGAATTCCTTCCGGTGATATGATGAGCCCCAGGTAATCGATCTCTGTCACGTTGAAGTGGCATTTCTCTGGGTTGCAGTACAGACCGTGCCCCTTAAGACGACGTAGGACTGCCTTTACATGCTCCGTATGTTTAGATTTGTCCTTGGAGAAGATCATGATATTGTCCAGGTAAACTACAACCGTAACGTCCAACAGGTCCCGCAGAATATTATTCATAAAGTGTTGGAACGTCGCAGGCGCGTTGGTCAAACCGAAAGGCATCACCAAGTACTCGTAGAGTCCGTATTTTGTTTTGAAGGCCGTTTTGTACTCGTCTCCTTCTTTGATGCGCACTAAGTTGTAACCCCACTTTAAGTCCAGTTTTGTGAAGGTGACCGCTTCGCGTAGTTTTTCTATTAGATCTTCTGCACGTGGCAGCGGGTATACATTCTTGATTGTCATCTCATTCAACCAGCGATAGTCGATGCACATCCTTAATTTCCCGTTCTTTTTCTTAACAAAGATGACTGGCGACGCCATGGGTGACTTTGAGTGTCGGATTAGACCGTGCTTCAACTGTGTCTCTATTGTTTTACGCAGTTCCGCGTCTTCTTTGACTCCCACGCTATAGATTGGGCCATGCCGTAGCTTTGCGTCTGGTTTCAAGTCAATTGCAATATCATAAGGCCGGTGAGGGGGTAACGGTGTGACTTCTTCTTCGGCAAATACGTTCAGGAACTCGGCGTATTCTCCTGGGATATCTCCCATTCCTGCAATCTCCATCACAGGAACTTTTCCGGCTGGTATCTTTGTATGGTGTTCCAGACAGTTTTTGGTGCAGTAATCAGATGTGAACGAGAGGTGTTTCTTTGACCAATCAATGTCTGGGTTGTGGCACTTCAGCCAGGTCAATCCCAGAACAATATCACTGTGTCCCACATTAACGACATAGGCGCTGAGCACTTCTTCGTGTCCGAATATGTTAAGTTTGATAGTACAATACTCCGTGACCTTCCCTGAATCTACTTCGCGTCCGTCTATGACACGTAGTCTCTTTGGGTGTGCCAGCTTGATAGTGGGTAATTTAAACTTGTCAACGAGTTTTTGGTGTATGAATACTGAGGTGGCGCCGGAATCAACCATGCACCACCCATGGAAGTTTTGTGACAGGTAGGTAGTTTTCTTGTCAGGGGATGTTTCTAACGGGCATGCTTTGAAGTATAACTGGAGCTGGGATTCATTTCCTATCAACATACATTCCAAGTCATTACATTCATTCTGCACAGCTGCGTTATTCAAGATTTTGCCCAGAACCGCTCCCCTGGAACGATTCAGGCGTCTTCTTTTTCCGAGTCCTCATCCGACGTCACCTCCTCTACCTTCGCTTCAAACCCCGAAACCTTCTTGCTAGGGCATTCCTTAGACCAATGGCCCTTTCCACCGCAAACATGACAAACTCCCACAGTCTTTCCTTTCCCTGCGCTATCTAAGTCCATTGGCCCCAGGCCTTTAGGATCAGCAGGGGGTGACGGTCCGGAGGCGGGTTTGGTGTCTTTGGATAAGGCCTTGAAAGGAAGTTGTACCTTATCACTTGAGCCATCCCATTGTACCGAAGGTGTAGTAAAGCCGCGCGGGTTTTGTCCGATATCAGTTATCTTTCCTCGTTGTGCTTTCCCTGTGCCCGGGTTAATCATGAAAACCCTATCGCCTTTATTGTACCGTTCATTGGTGGTCTTGGTTGTAGAAGTAACAACCGTAGAGCTACTCTTGGCGGGAGCTTGGGAGGACGAACTGGACGACTTATGCAAGTTGGAGGGACCGAAGGTGGAGATATGGCGGTCGATGGTCAATGCTTTGGTTGTTAATTGAGCAAATGTGATGGCAGTGGGGTCGACTCCTTTGTTGACCATGATCATGCGGATGTTATCCAACAGTCCGTCATAGAACATATCGCGTAGGGTAGTGCCGTTGTATCCAAGGCTGGTAGCATATACCTGAAAGTGTGTGAGGTATTCTTGTACCGTTTTTCCTTGCTTCAGTTTCTTCAACGCAGCTCTATGGTTTTCATTGCGGTTGACGTCGGCAAACCGGTTACGGAATTCTCCCCAGAAAGCCGTGGTGTCGTGTAACCAAGGTAGCGCTTGGTTGTGTAGTGTTTCTTGTACCAGGTATGCTTGTACCCATTCTTGAGCCGCACCTTCTAAGTACAGTTGAATGAAGGCGACTTTCTCGTCCTCGGTAGCTTGTGAGTGCAGGATACAGAGGTACAGTTGGCACAAGACCATAAAATCATTGGCTTCTTCTCGCTTGCTTCTGTTGAATTTATTCGGTTTAGCCAATTTCATTTTTGAGCCCGTTCCTGCAGCCGGTTCTGCAGGTGGCGCCGCAGGTGGCGCCGCGGGTGGTGCCGCAGGTGGTGCCGCAGGTGGTGCTGCTGCATTGGCGTTTACAGCTTGTAGGATGGTAGTGACATCACCATGGATGGTGGTAAGGGCTTGGTTATTACGTGCGCGGTTGGTAGTCATTTGATTTAGTATATCGTCCCAATAAGTTACCGCATTTTGTCCTGTGGTGTTGATGTCCTGGTTAAGGGCGGCGACCTCGCCGATAAGTTGGTCTAATTTCTGGCACGCGTAATTAATTTTATCGTCTGTGGACCAAGCGGTCCAGACTGGAGGCACGGGTGCAGGTTGCGCCATTGTTCGGGGATAAAAGTTGTGTTTATTAGAAACAACGGCGCAGGCGATAAGGCAGTACAAACATATTCAAATGCGACTTCTCAGGGAAGTGTTTAGGGTGGTTGCGGACAAACAAAAGCAAGTCTCCTTTCCAGATCTCAAGATATGTAACTTCTTTACAACCCAAAAAGTATAGGGGCGTTTCAATGGGAATTGTGTCCGCTTCGTACTCAACCCAGTATAGAAAGGGCCAATGGGTAAGGGCGAGCTTTTTGTCTACGCTCCGTCTTGGCTTGGGCCCAGATTGCTTTCTGGTGCGGAGGCGGGCGTGCTTGGCTCGGAGGCGGAGTTGACGGGCGCGGGCCACTGAGGGTTTAAGAAGTTAGGATGGGGCAGGAGGTGGAAGATCTGTTGCTCGTACTGATGTATACGGACGGCTTGTTTGGTTTGCAGACGGGTCTGTTTGTCTAACGATTCCTGGAGCTCGTCGTTAAGGTGGTTTAAAAGTGTATTTTTGTCGGACAAGGTCTCATTTTGTCCCCGGTAGTAGTGAACGTTGCGTTCGAGTTCTTTGACCCTTTCTAAAAGATACTCGATGAGGTTTTTCTCAAGGGACGCCAGTTTGAATTTCCTGGGGTAGGAGAGCGCGAATTGCAATGTCCTCCAGCAGTGCTTCGCTCGATGATACGAAGACCCACTGTCCAAAAGATTGGTCCTGTGCAGCACAAACCCAAACACGCCAATTCTGGACTGGGTAACCGATTTTTTTGATTGCGGTTTCAAGTTTAGCGTGAAAAAGTCGACAGCCCGAGATATATTTTTTTGGGAATTTAATGTGGATAGTGTTGCAAAGGCTGCAATAGGTGGCTCGACGATTGAACCACACGGGTAAATGGATAGGACGTTGGTTCCCGAGGTAGGAATCTTGTGTTACGGTTCAGTGTATAAGTCAATAGCAAGGGCTTAAGAGATTATACTCTGAAGTACTCTATACTTCTCTTAGC
>JAYRCO010000129.1:17273-46879 GCA_037042815.1 Ceratobasidium papillatum | reverse complement strand
CATAGTGATTATGTAAACACTCGGGTGCATGAAAGGTATACGCTCACTCGCTGAGCTATTCCAGGTTACTTTCTCGTGCAAATTTGACTACTTCATAGCAAATTTGAGCTTAGATGTTATCGTTGTGTCAAGGTGGCAGGATGAACGAACGATGTGGAGAACGATAGCATGGAGCATTTGGCGCTAGGCTTGCCACTGACAACCTCATGTACCCGCTGATATCAGATACCTCCCGTTCCCGGCTTCGCCTTTTCCAAAAGCGCCTCCCATGCCTTGCTTGAGCAGAAGATAAACTATCTGACTGAACTTACTGGTTAACAGTAGCAACATTGCGGCTTATTTCAGCCCGCTTGATCAAAGCAGTAAAACGCCTAGCCAATCCATAACACGCTTGTGCCCTAAATGCATGGGAAAGGACTGCTCTTAGTGCTTATCTCAATATTCTTTGAGTTCCGAGGCCCTCCTCGCATGCCTTAAACAGCGCAATATCTATCTCACACAGGGCCATCGTTTGCGTGTGCTGACACCAGAACGGCGCTACTCTGATCTTGTCAAGTCTAGAAGTAAGTAAAGGCATTGAAGCTACCTAATGAGGCTGGATCTGGCGTTTACCAAAACAGATGTGCACTCACCATGATAGAAGAAAATAGCGAGAGCAGAGGTTATAGATACGCCGATGAGGATGCAGCACGAGTGAGAATTGACGATGGTAGAGAGCAGGGGCTTGATGCCATGGCTTGCTGGACATACATATTTCACTCAGACGGAAGCAGCATCGGACCCTGTTCCGGTTAGACAAGGGTCGGGATTATCTACCCATATCATCCCAAATTGTACATTCCTCTAGTACTTGTTCCGGCTCCCATTAAAAAGCATTCGCTTGCTGCCTATATGCGTTAGTGATTGGGTCCAGCGGGCAGTAAGGGTTCCATGTCCAATAATTTGTAGCCATAGTCCGAATACCCGTCGTCATAAGATCTATAAAATGAAGCAAGCACATATGTTCATACATGCAATTGTGTTTGTCTGGGCAATTATCCTCTAAGGCACACGTTAGAGCTTATCATCTTACCTACTGTAGATCAATGTATTCTGTCTTGGCGCTTGCCGCCTCTAGTCTTCCCTGTAAAACTCTGTATGCCACAGGCGTTCTGTACTATCTCAACACGTTCCACCTTAAGGTATCGCATGGCGGTGACAAGAAAAAAATACTGGGTTTTTCAAGAAGATATTGCACTACGAAAAAATTGTCTTCAAGATAGTCGTGCTGCCTCTGGATCTGGTAGCGCGTTGAAACTTGAGTGTCGACGATGCAAATCTTTCGTAGATCTATCGTGTCCCATCTCTACGTCTGCAGGCCCAAAATCTATCACGAAATCTTGGAGGAAGGCGCTGACACGCATAACCTCGTCTGCTTCTGTCGAATGGGGTGACGAGTAGTGGTACTGATCGCGCAGACGTCGTCTGAAACTTCGAGAGGCGCAAGCACCGAGCATACCGAACGGTGTGATAAGCTTGGCTCCTATTGGTAGTAACAATTAGATCCCAGAGAAATTATATTATCTATTAGCTTCATCTTACACACCTGTGAATCCCCATAGCAGCGGGCGCCCAAATAGCAGCATATGCCACGCCTGAAGCACCGCGAAAAGCCCACCAACCGAGCCAATGACATCAAAGAATGTGCCCGATCGGTAGTCTTGGATATAATCGCACATATCCAGGTCGTTGATGGACCAATTAGGCTGATCGAATATGGCTCGGTCCCTAAATGGGGAGTAAACGGGTCGAAGAATTGGGGTGATTGTACCAGTGGCTATTTCGGCGCCATTACTGATGGAGGATATAGTGTTGGACGTTGTAGCTGAGCAAGATATCAGAATTGGAGCCTATCTGTAGTAACAAGTACTTACTGAGAGGAAATATTGCAACCTCGGAATATTGCTATAGACCGAAAAGCAGCGTCAAGATCTTACCTTGTCAAGAGAAGCCAAAGATGCTTACTGTTTTCAACTTGGCAATCGTATCGCGCCATATAGAGGAACTGATAAACCTCCGCCGAACAAGTCCTGCTTCTGCTTGCAAGTGAGATCCTGGAATGAGCTGCCATGACGGAGTGAGCCACGGAGTTGCACTTCTAAATGTTGGAATACTAGATAAGCGAGGTGGAAGAAATGAGTCGGCCCGACTTGTCAGCCAAATACGAGGCATAGAGTCGCTCCGAAGAGCGGTGCCATTCAAAGACCAAGCTTTAATGACATAACTTGTCTGAGAGGGTTTCACCTGCCAAACTTTGTAATTATATTTAGATTAGTAGTGGGAGCGATCTGTTTCGTAACGTACTCGGATTTGCACCTGGATATACGCATTCAAAAACTGTGAACCAATTGCTGCCTTTGGTAACTTGTGACGAGTCGTTATAGAAAGTAGAAGCGGGTAAGGTCTGTGGGACACACGTCACTACGTGCGAACATACGTTTGAGTATGCAGCAAGTAAAGCTATGCCTTATTACCAAAATAAATTGCTCGTACCTTCTTTCTGTTCCACCTGATACAATATAGTTACATTCACACCGAGACCAAAATCCTTCATGGAGGAGTCTGGGGCTTGCTAAGAGGGAGCCGTACACATTAGCCAACGATACTACACGTGCATGGCCCATTTTCACTCACCATGACCACTTGAATATCATTGGCATTGAAGTCAAGATAGAATTCGGGGCATCTGCCCGAGTATACGCGGGTCTCAAATTCATTCTGAACGGTTACCATGGCTGTGATAGCTCGAAACAGGATAGCAAGTATAGCGATGACGGCAAAAGTATTTCGCAAAAGGGCATATAATCTTGTCTCTGCTGGGCTAAGGGAGTGTAAATCTTTTACTCAGTCATTCATGGCGTGAACATGTTACTGGACTTACCTAACTCGACGAAGAAATAAATTGGTAAAAAAGACCTGAACTTCAGCGTAGCAGCTTCGCATTATGTGTTTACGAGAGAAGCCAGTGTCCCGGGGGCTTCCGGACATGGTCATTATAGCGGGTAAAGTCATTGAAGAAATCCCAACTAATAAGTCTTTTGTGTTGACCTTTAGGATAGTCCAAGCCGATGCATGCTCCTGGGTTGACCATGCGGATACCAGGTATATGGCAATAAGACCAAAAGAACATATCGTAGCCACTGTACATCCCGTATAAGACCAAGCAATGTAACCGAATCCCAATTGAGTGGTACCGCCGAAGTTCGCCTTGGCAGCTAATAATTCTAAATACACCACGACGATAGTGGAAGCTAAGAAGTACATTAAGCAACATTTTCTCGTGTGAATGTCTACTATACTGACCTGTTGCGGCTAGAGTAATCACTCCTACAACAAGCTGAGCGAGTAAGGATCCCGTGTATGTGTTCGTCCGTCGGAAATCGAGCGTCAACCTCAAAGAAAATTTGTGTTGATTCATTTGGTTAGACTGTGTAGAACGATGAAAGACTTACATGTATGTATCATGGATTGCAAGAATAAACCATGTAACTGTTTTGCCCGTAATCAAAATCGTTTGAGAGAGACAAATTTCTTGAACTTACCCATCAAACAGGCGTCAGGGTAAGCCGCAGACCGAGTTTCGCTGGGCCCATAGACCCACGCAATAACCAATGGCGCTGCGAGTTGACCGGTCTGAAACAAGCAAGCAAGCAGTCGAAGCCATGACAACCAGAAATGCCAAACTAAGCTGCGTGAGTGAGCCAGTACAACCTTAGTTATACGAGTCCCCGCCGTTGTAGACATGCAGGACTCAGCCGCAGGAGTGTAATGTCGCTCAGACATAGCTCGTGCTGGATCCCACATAATCCGGCGCGGTATTCAGAACGTAGCGAACATTTAGAATCCATGGAACCATGCTTAAATGTTCCATCCCAGCTTTTGCCAGGGTCTTTGGCTGTGTAAACTGCCGACCACCTCCATTAATCCACGGTCGCGACGAGATAGGCTGCGCGTCAAATACCCGGTTGGCTCTAGGTGATGGCTGACGGGCTTTAACGCAGGTAGAAAATCAGGCAAAGATTATCTGTGCCGAACTCGAGAGACGAACGACCTCTTTGGTTTTACTAGCAGGCAGCTGAGAGGTTGGCGGTCGGTAGCGTGTGATTGAGTATTCGGGTTGCGATGTGTTTGCCACGCTCTGCCGGTAAACACGTGACAAGGGCGGGCACATGCCCCACTGCCCCAGAGATACACATTCTTCCGGAGGTACATGTGTTTATCTACGTAATATGTGTAGAAAAATACCAGTGGCCCAGTGGTACATTATATATGCGCGCATAGACGGTATACATCTGTCACTTTTGAAATTGAACCAACGTAGCACCCTACTACCATAGCTGGTACATCTCGGGAACCAGATGGCAAACATTCCAGTATTTATCAGTTCATCTATCCATCAGGTTATCGGAAAATTACCCTATCAGCAGAGTATCGAGGCGGAGAACCAGCACTGCACATAATGAAAAACCATGATAAGATGTTCATACGATTGACTCTATCTAGCTCTCGTTCCATTGTGGAAGCAAATCACCATGGCCGCTAAGAGAAAAAAATTACACCATATCTGAAATCGTAGTAGCGGGACCAATCAGCTGGTATCTCCCAGCGCCAGAACGGTATATCCAGTATATTATAGGGACCATGCAACCATCATAGCTACAATGACAAACTAGATACGGGCTACGAGCTACATTCATAGCGAGCCGATTTTAGATCTTTGCAGATCTTTGTTATCACAAAGATATAATTCTGCACGCCAGGTCCATCACCTGGCAATGCTGCAATCTAGCCAAACGAAATTTTACTGGCCACTCGTCCGAAACTTCAGCCAATGCTCCAAGTGCAGGCAGCTGCGAGCATGGGTGCCTGCGTTATCTGGGTACTCTGACCGTCAGATTTCATGCAAGACCATAACTGAACTATGCACTGGTTTTATCTTGCGTTGGCCCTCTTCGATATCGTTGTCGCGCGGTTCTGAGTATTCGTCCAGCTCAAAACTGCCGTTCAGCTAACATGTACCGCATGTACCATCAGTTTTTCGGGTAAACTATACAGACAGCCTCACTCACATGACGATGGAACGCGACCAGAGGCCCAATCCGGCTGCTATCTGATACCCCACATATATCCTGCTCTTGAGTGGTTGAAACATGGACCGAAAATCCATTTGCGGTCTCGAACACTATATTTTCGCTTATTCCTAAGCCCCAACCATTGCGCGAGTTTAGTGTGGACATCAATGAATTGGTGTAGAGTTTGCCTAGAACCGGTTCTGATTGAGCACTAGATCGGGGTGTATGCGATGCGCAAATGAGTTGGACTCACACAACGGAAGATTGAGCAAGAGATGCCTACATGCTCGAAGTTAGCCCGGTTGCTAACAGACAAAAAGAGGCCTCACAAGTTGTTTGACTACAAAAGGTCGTTTTTGTCCATAAATTAGGTGAAAATACTGGATTCACTTACCAAGCTAAGAAACAAGATCAAATCTGCAAGCGCAGACAGTGAGGTTACCAATCCAGTCTGTATAGTCACTGCGATCCGCAAATACAGAATTGAGATTCAAGAAGACCATAGAACATGACAATACTCACATCGGATTATCCTTGTAATAACGTTGTCTGTTCGCGGAAACCCTGTCTTGTGAGAATGCTGGACAAGCCTTTCAGTTTCCTCTACTATCAATGCCTCGTATGCGCCTACCAGATACCAAGCCAAGACACATGTGATAATTACATCGGTAAGGGCCGACATCAGCAACCAAACAACAATCGACTGTCATAAAGATTCTTAGAAATGGTGCAATTAATAGAGCCGATGCATGCCTACCGGTTTAACTTCATCAAACCGGGCAAAATCAACAATGATCCAGGCCGCAGCAGACGTCGCTGCTCCTGCAACTATTCTAAATGTTAGATATAAGGCATCTCGCGAGCACAAGCGGGTATTGAAAAGCAGTTTTTAGGCTAAGGACTCACGAAACTGGACGAATGACGCTCCGACGATGATCCAACCAATCCAAACACGCCCTGTCAGCCTTGCTACACGCCAAGCAAAAAAGCATTGAGTGGTCGAGGCGATCATGACCTAGTTTAACGAACACGTAAGTAACTGGTAGCTCATTGTCTGTGGCCGTGACAAATGAATAGGTACGTACAGTCATAAGAGGTTCTGGGACGATGTGATTTACATCAGGTTTCAAATTTGTGTTCGAGCACTGGGTAGCTCACCTATATGAAAAACTAAAGGCAGATTAGACGAGGATGTTCAGCGAAGGATCAGGATGCCAAACTTACACCAATGGGAGTGGCCGATTTCCTTGAAGTTACCTACGTCGAGCAGAGCAACACGTTTTAGAACAATATTATCTTTCAGTCCGATAGATACGAACCAAACAGAGTGATCGTGTATCGATACACGAACCCCACATCGAATATAGAATTCAGCGTCTCCAGCAAAAATAGCCAAGCAACCTATTTATGGAAGGCGCTTATAGGTGAATTTTTACCCATTCAGCTTTTGTTTTTCAGGTAGAGTTCGTACCATTAATTTCAGCCACGTCTTGTCTCTTCGAAAACACCCATGAGTATCACAGTGAGGAACAAATATGGATAGCACCAACTGTTTGTGGTTGACGTGATACATCATCACCTGTATGAACAATATCCCGTACAACCAGACGTTCAAAACGGTGCCTAGCAGTATAGGACCAAGGCTAGATGCCCGAGTTTAGTAGACTATCTTAAAGTACGCTCCGAACCTCACCTCAAATCAAGCGCAGCCATTGGGTTGGCCGTAGCGCGAGGAAGAACAGCGGTCGGACGATTGCGGGGGTGGCAATCAACTACGCATACCCCACAGACATCCATCTTTGTTATGTAGGCAAACCAGCATCACCGAGCTAAGCAGAATCTGTCAATTGTCCATTCATTCGTCGATCTGTAATCCCTGATGAGTGACGAGCACTGAAACCCCTACATCTGGATAAACGCTAGGCACCTTTAGGCTTTACGAGAACACGAGTGGGCGTATGAATATGATCGACGAGGGTCATCTAGCGCCCACGACCGAGATGTGTCACGTGGGCGAATAGTCGGAATTACTTGTCATCAAAGTCACGTCAGCCTGAGTAAAATCGTATACAGATGATGGAAGCGCGGGAGAAACAATATTATACTTGCCACAGCCTTAACCGAATAGGAAAATATACTTCAACGGCATGTAAGTCTGTCGCGTACGGCTCTCCCTGATCTGAGGGATTTAGGGTGTGCGTCTTTTAAAGGGGGACATGGTAGGCAAGGCACCCAAGCAATGTGGTTTGACTGTTGACCGCTTCTAGTCTGACTCTGTGGAAGTTGGTATGATCGCCGAACCGGAAGCTTTCATCCACCAGCACTTGTGACTGTAAGGGACAGGAACAAACGATTTAACTTTGTACTCATTTTACTCGCATCATGTCCGACAAGTGCGTCCATTCTTTCGGTCACTGGATTGGGGCTCTCAACGGCCCTCGCTGCAGTCTTACCATGTTCTCATGATGCCGTGATTTAAACTAGTATGCTATGTTCGGTTTTAAAATCCCCTACTTCGCTCACGCCAGAGCCCCGTTCATCTCGAGATCAGAGTACAAATAAGTGAGTTGTTACACAACTCAAACAGCATAGAAGAACTCCAGGCAGGAAAATGTGGGTAAATGCGGGCACGAACCCGAGTAGAAACCCAAATGGGAGGCGCGTGCGCTTTGTATCGAAAAGGATGGTCTATCTGGGCCATAAAGCTTACCGGGGATTCAGCTAGGATGGAAGTTTTACTATATGTAGAATATGCAGCACTGAAGACGAGCAAGAAGGAAAAACGTTTGCCTTTGAGACTAGGGAAGGTATCTGACATCAATATGAATATTGAATCACTTTCAAGTTGTCTACATCAATCCATTCAGCCTGAACATGCTGTCTTCGGTATCACAAGTGACGCATACCAAATAAGTCGAAGCTGTACCGATACACGAGTTTGACATCAAAGGCGGAGTTCAACGTGTTCAGCAGCACAAGCCAAGTGACCTAGTCGAGGAAAAGCACACGAGTCCTATTACGGCAATCTGCGAGATCTACTGCTCATAAACTACCATCATCGCCACCCACACCTTGTCCCTATGTGCGTGTGAAATCAATGTAGATCAGGGGAGGACCTGAGAGCGGAGTTCGCTGTCTTGTATGCGACGTTGTACAAGATTATTAGCAGCACATCAAGAAAACACTCACGGGACTGATAGCGGTCTTGTAGCGCATATACTCGCTCGCAGAGGTGTCCCGTAAGAGCCCGTATTAACCAGACAGTTCTTCCGTCATGTGGATGTAATTATGATTCATTTCATCAGGTGCAAAAACACGTTGCGAATTGAGTGAAACAGTTGCCAATTACGCATCTGTCGGCCCCGAATGCTTATCCTTCCATACAATCATCTCTATACCACACTCATGTCACCTGGGTCAGCCACAGGCTTATCCATCGTATACATACAGTCGCTCAGCCCAAACTCAATGACAATTGCCGAAGCTATCATGGTTGTCTATAACACACTAGACTAAATTCGGGATGGTCCGATCTGTATAAGATTAGTCTTTTCTCTGTTAGCCGAGACAACTTGGGCGGCACAACAATCTGACAAAATTCACGTTTGAGCGCGTGGAAATGACTGCGACGTCAACAACTAATCGGACAGGAAGAATGAGGAGTTGATTACATTTGAATTTGTCATACGTTACAAAAATAGAAACAATCTTGTATTTACTAAGTTCGGCTTAACTAAACTGCAGGTTTGGCAGGGGATGCAGGCGCGGAGCCTGGTTTAGAGTCTGCAGCAATTCGCTTCGCCTCCTCGTGGATGTCCAAGACTTGCTTCGATGTAGAAGTATAGAACGCATACACCTTTTGGCCGAAAGGTGATTGTATCGCCTTGGTGTAGTACTGCAAACAAAACGACACCAGGTTAGACCGATATTTAAAAATAGAAAAACGGATATCATACGCTGTTGGCGGTAGTCGTGTAGCCACCTTGTTCATTCATGCTAGCAGCCTTCTCGCGGATACCGGCAACCGTCTCTTGCGCTTTGCCAGACACCGTGGGGTGTCGTCCAAGATTCGCAGTAGCGCCAGCTTGAGAGGTCTCGCCAGCAACTCCTTTGCCCTTCTCGGTAGTGGTGGGCTCAGCAGGCTCCTTGGAACCAAATAGTGTTTTGCCAAGGGTACTATCGAGCGACCGGAAGTAGTTTAAGAAGCGCTGGGAGATGCCTTGTTTCTGGTCCATCTCAATTGCCTTCTGGAGGACCTGATCAGAGAGGGTATAGCCTTTGGCGAGGTATTCCGCCTATGATCGTATAGCCGATCAAAACACGCATAGACGCAGCACTGAAGAGAACGTACAGCAATGGCCGTGCGGGGCTTGTCGCTTTGCTGAATTGGTGTGGTTTCATCGTGGTGCTCATGGCCGTGGAGGACGTCTTCATGTTCAGTCTCCGAAGTAACGGCAATGGCAGATCCGTCCAGCGTGCCACCTGATAACGCCCTCGGATGTCAAACCCAGTCGTATAGTCAATTAGGAGCGGCATACCGTTTAGCATAAGCGCGGTCTTTGCGGCTGATGAGTTCTCGAAATGGATGATGGCCGTTTTTGCAGCTGCGTCGAAATCGATCGAAGAGATCCTAGGTATAACGTTAGCATGTGGATAGTCCATAAAATTGCGGCGAATGGCGCATACTTTCCACAAAATCTAATGAAATCGCAGGGCATATGAGCAAAAGTTTTGAAACCAAACCGAATACGACTCACGTGAAGAAGTCGGAGAGATTCTTCTCAGTCGTAGTCTCGGCCAGATTGCTGCACAAGTTAGTATGAGGGTTCACCAGCGTAATAGTAAGCACACTCACCTGACATGTACAGCGTGCGTAGTAGTAGCGGCCATGGTATCAATGGTAGGGTAGTAGTAGTAGGGTAGCAGGAGCAGGGGTGTGGTGGATCAAGTGAAGATCACAGCGATCGCTCGTGGTGTTTTAATAGGGACGCGGCACGTCAGCCGGAGCAGCGCGGTGATGTCATTCATACACCACAGTTCAAATTTCAAAATGGCGGTGCGCGTCATTCACGTGATGCGTTCCGACAGATCCATTAATTAATACTTCTTACAGCGATAATTCTACATGCTATACACACATTGTCCGAATCTCATGCCAAAATAATGTAAAAAATGAACACGCTACTCGCCAAACTCATCGGGCTCGGCTGTCACGCCGTCCTCGGCCCACAGCTCTAGGAGTTGCTCCTCCTGCGCCCGCGCGTCCTCCGCAGTTTTCCCCACACGACTCGCGTAAGGCACTCTGTCCCAAGCAATAGGTTTCTCGTTGCGTGCCACCGCAGGTTTGTCTCCAACTGCGGATTTTTTGCCAGGCACCCATCTCGAAGCTTTCCTGTGCGTGTGTGAGTACGGGCGCAGTCAAATGTATTGAAGCGGTACGCACTCTTCTGTTATTCCATAGAGGTACTTCAGGTGCGCCTTGAGTACCAGTATGATCGAAATGGTAGTCGCAACTCGGGAACGGGCTAATCCGTTAGGGGCCGCAGGCGTAGGCGTCGCCGCTCCGTCCACCTCCATAGCCTTCATCGAACCATAGCAGTTAGTTCGAGCTCAGTGCTTATGGATCTCGCATGGACTCACAGTTTTCAAATCTTCTCGCCCTCGTTGCTCTTGACTCAGGATCTCAACAATATGCATACCCGCGACGGACAAGACATGCGTCAAATGCCGGATCACGGTCAAAACTTCTTCCTGTGTCTTGTAGTCGAATGCAGACACATTCTCTGCAATATATCGCACTAGATCGAGGTGGTCCTGTAGTTCTTGTCAGCATTCTGAAGTCCACCTTGAATCAAGCCTATACGGACCTGAGAACATGAAAGCGCGGCTACGTCGACATCAAACGCCCGCAGGAAGGATTTGAGAAAGTCCAATTTCGGCTGCCTCTTCTCCCTAACCAGCGAATACCAACGATGAAGCAACGCGGTAGGATGAGGGGACATTCGGTAGCCTATCATACACCTTTAGCACTAAACAAGCAATGTCTCAATTATATGCGCTCACCTTTCCAAGCCCCGGGCTGCAGCTGTTTCTGGTACTCCAAGGACCTCCCAACAGACTCCAGGTACCTCGAATTCAGTAGCGAAGCATGCTTGTTATGCAACAAGGTATGCAAATTAGATGCTCGTGAGCTAAGTGAATTGTCGTGACTAGTCTCCAACGCAACGATGATCGGGAAGCACTGTTTGGATACACGGGGCGAGATGAATAGAGGGTCACACACAGTGCAGTACCAAAACTAACCTGAAGAGGATGCGCCAATCCCTGCCTGACTGTAAAGCTTAGTATATCCACAGCAGGCGCTTGGATGTATCGATTGGGCGACAAAGCGGACGATAGGATTTGTACCAGATATCTCTGAATGATAGTCGAGCTCACTCTAAGCCCATAATCATGTTAGCCTCGTGCCGTTAGAGCAGGATACAAGGACAAACCCAGACTCAGCAAAACCTTCTGTATTTCCGATTAACTCATCCATGTCAACTGCACCAGCCTTCTTTGGCTTGTTGTTCGCTAGGTACAACGGGTTCAGTATACAGAGCTTTGTACATGTAGAAGGGGCATTCTTACCGACAGCATGCGCATGCTTTGAAGCTTCAGAAAGCAAGAAATCTTGCATAATCTTCAGTAGCCGTGCTTGGGCTTCTTCCTGCGGCGACGCAAAGATCGCATCCATCATTTCTGCTGATTCGTCGTGTGTCAACAGAGATGGATGTGCTCGGAACAAGAACCCTGCGCCAGAATTCAGTAATTCGAACGACTAAGCATATAATATTTATTATTACCAAAGCATTGCAACAGTCGCCCTCGTAAAAGTTGATCGTTGAACCGGCGGTAAAGTTGATGAATCAATCCGTAAATGTACTCCGCAATCGAGGTCTATGGTTGTAGAAAATTAACCAAGTGTGAAGTGATACGGAATGGATGACTCACCTGGTTAATCGAGTCGATGGAAGGTTTCAGGTCTAGAAAACGCGTTCAAAACGGGTATTGTGTGAGTCAGTACTAAAGGTCTTACTTGAGTGCTTCTCTCGAATCTTGTCAAAGTCTGAATGCTCTCCAAGCAAAGAAACAATCAACGCTAGAATTGACAAAGTCGCAATCTCTTGTGAATTAGGCTGGTTTTGCTTAGCAAGGACTTGAACTAAACGGGCTACATAACAAAGTTAAGTTGGAGGAAATTGGCCATTGCGAATTGCTTACCATTGCATGAGCGCAGCAGGGCAACCAGGCGCTGATAGTCATGGGTGATGTGGTGAACAACAGCGCACAAACATGCCACTGTCTCTGGCAGTGCCTATATTGTATTCCAATTAATTTTCTTATTGCATTATAGAATGGCAGTTCCTCCAACGCACCGCCACTCCCGTTGCTCCTGACGGCTTGATTACCATTGGCTCCAAAGTCTGTTGTAGCTCTGTTCCAAATTTCGAGGTCCCAGCTGGCATTCGAGGGATACATGATCGGAAGATCTTGAGCAGGTAGTCTGCAATTGCCTGATCGTCAACCTGAAGGGAGATTGGTTAGAAAAGCTTGACAAGGTACAATTCGTAATCCGTACGGTTGACCCGCTTTTTAGGTAAGGAAGCAATACGACTGCCTTGCGTGTGGACATGACGGTAGGATGCGCAGCTGTGAAAACATGAACAGTTCGGATGCAGTTGACAACGCTCTGTGAAGCAAACGTCAGCTGTTGGCTTGAAACAAATCATAACATTGCGTACAAAGCCGGGGATCTCTTGCGCATCAACTAGCGTGTCAATTAAAGCGTCGCATACGTCGATATATCGTTGAACAATCGAGCTGGCTTCCTTGTCTCCCTTCTTGACGATGATCTACAAAACCGGTTAGTAAAAACACAGTACGGCGTAGAAACTACTTTACTTCGTGCAATAGGTCCTCGAGAGGAGAATGTCGGTCACGGAAGTTTCCATTCACGCCCATAATAACGGATATTTTGTTTGTCATATACGCGGGGTTGTTTGTTCCATTCTCTCTGCCTGTGCCCCGTCGGTTAGTGTTGGTTTCATTCCCTTCCAAAAACCAAAGTTCTTCAATCGAGCTAATTGCCAGGTCCTAGGAAAGTGAATACACAAAGATAATCTAGGACAATAAATGTAACTTACTTTGATACCGTCATCCTCATCTAGCATTCTCAGTACGAGCTTCGTACAGATATCCACCCGACGGGCAACATTATCCGTTAAACCGTATAGGCTCTTCAGAAGCTTGATAACTCGTTTGCGAACAGCTAACCCAGTGTCCTGTGGGTGAATTATAAAACATTGAACACTTTGGTTCTAGTCAGGAATCTGAACTCACAGCGATACGATTGGCGATTTGAGGATAGTAGTCGTCCACTAGCTCTGGTGAAAGTACTAGGTACTTGCCAATCAGCTCGACTGCGGCGTCACGAACTGCCGGCGAACTGTCCATGAGGTGACTTTCAATTGCACGACGAACGTTAGTCTATGAAGCGTCAGTGTCCATTTATAACTTTATAGATTTGTCAACATACCTGCTTCAAAATGGACGAGTCCTTTGTAACTATCAATCCTAGTGCACGCAGCGCTTTGGTGCGCATGAATACAGCAGGTGCGTCAAGAGACATAATGATAGCCCCAAGGATGGGCTCAAAGGCGTTGCGCAAGCTTTGAGTCCCGCCAAAGCGTTCAGCGAGGTCATCAACACGTTTGACTTCCACATCCGTTCTATATATAACGAATAAGCGCATTTTTCACCATGTGAGGAAATTAGGAACCTACCCAGCCTCAAACATGTCATTCGCGCCTTCGTTCCAGACTGCTCGCAAAGCCGCTTTGATTCTTGCCGCAAGCTCAGGAAGGTTGACATCACTTGAGCCCTCCATGTCTTCGTCTTCTCCGACTTTGGAAAGAATTGAGTCGCACTGCTTCAAACAAGTCGCAAGTTCTTGAGCCCACGTAGCAGCTGTCAACTCCCGGGCGCTCTGTCAAAATACTATTAGTTGGGGAAGCGAAGTGATAATAGCCTTCTTACATCATAGGCCTGATCGTCTGAGGAACGCTTTGACAGGTGTGCATAAACATCCGAATGGGCAACGATCAAATCATCTAATGCTTTCAAGTCGCAAGACGCAACAATCTACAGCAAGAGTGAGCTGAATGATATTTCCCTCCATAAACGGACTTACCTCTTCTAACGGCTTCACAGTCGTTTCGAAAGGTACTTGCAGGGTCATGTGGGTTTCGCGAAGGCGGGTTGCAATTTCTCCTAGATGGTCCAATGCCATATTCTTGGCGGCCGAATCAGACGAAGATTTAACGTCCTCCAGTGAAGACAACTAGATGAGAATGGTTAGTAGGGCAAGCGTGCACCATCAGTTAAAAAACATACCATAAACTTGCAAACAATTCCCATCAAAAGATTGGCAGCTGGCCACTCGGGCCAGTTTAGGACGACCAGGATATCTTGAATGAGGTTATCAAAAATGCTTCGATACTCGGCTTCATTGGTAGATTTCGTGTTCTTGTTTTTACCGGTTCTGTATTCGGCATTAGTTACAATATCGTCGAAGATTATGGGGCGTACCGTTGAGTTAAAAATAAAACGATAGTTTTCGCGGTCTTCGTCGCTGATTCGAGCCCATTCAGGTACAAGTACACCTCCTGCACCCCCAGTGATTCGTGAGTAAACGCGGCTGAACAAATGGATTCACTACAAACACATACCTCCCGATCGTGTTCGTCCAAGAGAGATGGCTTGCCATTCTCCACGAAGCTAGAGGCACTGGCATCTGCGATCGCTTCCCGCCGTTTTCTTGAAAGCCGTTGTGCATGTATGCGCACGTCGTGCGCCGATGTCTGTACAAGCTGGAACAATAATGCAGAAACGACGTGGATTGTCGCGCCGTCGCGTAACCTAAAGTTGAAGCGGTAAATAACTAATAGAGAGTTTGTGTGATGTTATAGCTCACTTGAACTGGCCAGCTTTGAGTTTCATGTCAGGTAGTTTAATCAAAGAGCCCAGAATCTCTTCCACAATCCACGCTCTCTGTGACTCGTAGCTAGCGAATAACGCGCGAACCAGTCCAAGCGCCGTAAGCCGCAAGCCGCGCATGGATGTTGAGCCGCCAAAGGTCTCAAGAACTTGGATTCGGCCGCCATTCTTCTTGTCGGCAGCACTAGCCTTGCTGCCCTTCTCGTTGGTGGCTTCCACGACAAAAAATGGCCCAATTCCAATGAACGCTGCCTGAATAACCATAGTTTCTGATATTCCATGGTTCGCAAGAGCAGTGATACGAGGTAAGACAGCATTCAGGGCTCGGAAAATTTCACCGAGAAGGTTGCGGTTATCCACAGCAGAAGACGAAGAACTTTGGGCGACGTGCAGAAGCAACGGAGGGCTATGACCTACGATCAAGGCTAAGTAGATTACAAGAGCAGCATGTAGTTTTCTCTTACCGTGAATATCGCTTGCAGTCTCTACATACGGATATATGATACTCGAAAGCTGATTTTTGACCGCGGAAAGACAGCTCGTAATCAAATCCTCTGAATACAGCTATTTAAATAAGTCTGTGCGTTAATAAAATACTCCAAGAGGATACACTGCACGTTAGCTTACCTGCTTGGGCAATTTCTCCGCACTAAGTATCGCAAATACACAATCTGCGGCGACAACAGCCTCCTTCGCTGTCTCCAGTGCAGTCGTTAACTTGAGGAATTCATCTTCACCAAGCTCCGCTTCTTCCTTTTGCTCTTCTTCCTCGACTTCTTCTTCCGCAGAGCCTTTGGTTTTCTTCTTCCCTTTAGCTTTCGCCTTGGCTGCGCTACCCCCAGCGCCTCCGAACAAAGAGCCAAAGGGATCCAAATCCTCACCCTTGGCAACACTGCGTCCTAACATTTTCAGAACACGACCCAGATTCCCGGTATCTACCTCGCCCATCCGCGCACCTCGTCGGGCAGCCAGTTGAGTCAATCGAGTGATTACGCCAGGTGCAAGTAGTGGTGCACTCCAGTCGGACGTGTGAGCAGAGAACCATTCGGTCGACCCACCGTTCTCAGAAACAACGTCGGGATCAAGGCCATCCTCCGCTTCGATCATCTCGTCTACTAGCATGCAAAGTTTCTCCAGATGCACATCGCGTTTGCCTGTGCTCATCCCTGCCATTGCTCGTTGCTGCTCGAGAGATGCATCGGGCGAACTTCCGTTTGGCACTTTGCGTGGTGGCATTTCGATAACAAGTTTCATCTTGCTGCCAGGCATCGTCGCGTACTTTCCGGGTGTACGCATGCTGCTTCCTGGAGTACGCATCGTGGCATCGCGCATATGGCTATGATTCGGCGTCCACGTGTTTTCGATTGTCATTGACATCATTCTCTTGACGGTCCTCGTTCCAGGTTCATTTTCGGTATCCCGTTTGCGTTTCATCGGGGAGAGTGTCAATGGGTCGGGGCTCGAGGCGTCTCGCACGGGTGGACTATCGGTAGCTATCTCCCTCCTAGGTTCACGCCATTTCTTCTCCTTCCGAGGAGTCATGAAATTTGATCTAGGGAGTTCGACAACAGGCATCATTCGAGGACGAGCAGTGGACGAGGAACTTCCAGAAGACGAAACCTTGGGTGGAAGAGGTGGACGTTGTGAAGTCGCAGGCCGTTTGGCTGGGGCAGGTTGTGCAGAAGAGCTGGGTTTGGGTTTCTCGGGTACAGTGGCTGACAAAAACGCCTCAAAGTGAGCAGCAGAATCTTGGACGACATGCTTGGGCGTCGGCTGTTGTTGAGTAGCATGAATGCTCTGCGCCTGCTGAGGTTGTTGAGCATGTAAGATCGTTGGTGGTTGTGGCGTAGGTGGCTGAGACCGTAGTGATAACTGCTGCATCTAAGATTGTATGAGATGAATCGGAATAAGATGATTAAGCCCAGAACGTACCTGCGCTGCATATCCGTTAACTTCTTGGCCGTGGGTTCCTTCATCCTGAGGCCTCTTAGCGCGTTCGCGCATCAAAGGCTCGTATGGTGGAGGCGGAGAATCAGGATATGTTGTGCCAGAATCCGGAATAGCCGGGCTGTACTCGTTCGTAGGCATGGGTTGAGCCGGACCAGAGTCCTGCATAAATGTATCTCCAGCAGATTCTTGAACATTCGCTGCATCCTCAATCTCCCGAGCCGACTCGTGGGCGGGCCGAGTTTGCTGCGTTTGACGCACGGGCAGGTTCTGCGCCCAACGCTGAGTTTGCTGGGGCTGTGGAGCTTGAGATTGAGGCGGTTGAGGAGGTGTCAAGATACGTGGCGGCCCGCCCTGCAGCACACGCTGTGGCCCATTTTGGAGCTGTCGTCCCACACCCCGACCACGGATGGAGCGCCCAGCAAGGGGTGCATAAACACTCCGAGACTGCGTCTGTGGTTGAGTTTGTACGGGCACTTGAGCCTGGGACCGAGCATGTTGCGAGGAGGTAGGAGCGTGAGACGACTGTGAATATCCCTTAGTAGGCAACTGGTCCGATGCATGTGCAGCAAACTGGATATGTTCTGCACTCGAAGGGGGCTGGGTTGATTGAGTGACACGCTGCTCCACTGGAGGTTCAACCAACTGTGACTGATTCGCGGACTGGATTGGGTCTACGGAGATGTCGGCGTAAGATGACTGAGATTGCTGAGGTGGAGGTACAGGCGGAACGTGACGACCAACGCTGGCGGCGGATTCGGACCGGGGCCCTTGTTGCTGGGGACTACGCGAGAAGTCTGCGGTCTGAGTCTGCCACGCCTGAGACTGGGTTGGATAGGCATTCTCCGCCTGACCATACTGATTCTGCACTTGCCCGCTATAAGCATCTTGCGAGGATCGCGATGCGACTCTCGCGGGATAAGCATGCGCGTTTGAAGGGGCTTGAGAATGTCTAGACTGCGTAACCTGGCTGGGCTGCACCTGGCGTGAATGTGCGTGCTGCTGGAAGAAATTTGAGGTCCCAAGGCCGCCAGGTTGATAGGCTTGGTATCCGTCCTGGCCCTGATATCTGCCCAAGACATTGTCCTGCCGTTCGCTCGCGGCCGAGCTTCGGTGCCTCCCATGCAGCTCGCCTTGACCCTGTTCGTAGTATCCGCTCTGGGCCTGGCTCTGTCTGTCTCCATTCCAAGTCTGATTTCCGTAAGCTACTTCGGGAGATTGGCTAGGGCGCTGAACGTGATTCCCAGTCCTACTTTGGTCCTGGGACTGTCCTCCATAGGTTTCGGTCGATTGGCCTGAGGAACCAGGCGCTGGTCCATATCCTAACCCAAGGCCCTGTTCGGAAGCTGGTAGCCGTTGATGTTGATTCAGAGATATACTTCGCTTCAGCGAATTAGAGGCTCTTGAGGACGAAGCGGCACCATACGAGCTGCCAAGGTTCGCCGGATATGGGTTTCCTGAGCTCAACCCCGCGTTTGCTGAATAGCCGCCAGCTTCCATTGAGTAGGACTGTCTTGCATTTTCCGAATATCTTCCTTGCGTATCGGAGCTGTGTCGCGTGAGGGTAGACACTGGCTGAGACAGACGAGGAGCAAACTGGTGCGAGGCTAAAGGCGCAAGGAACGATGAGCTAATTGGATCGGATGGTGCCGAGCGGGTGTGGGAGTTTGACTGCGTAGGATACGATGTGGCAGAAGAGGGAGGTTGGGAATATGAAGAAACCGTTGGGTTTTGAGAAGGGTATGTGGAAGCAGTAGTCGGCTGAGAACCATAGGAGGCAGGTACAGAAGCAGGATATGCGTGCTGAGCGGGCTGCTGATGAGTTCCGTGGGAATAATGATACGAGCTATGAGCCCCAGTAGAACCAGATGAAGCTGGAGGTAGGTGGTTTCTCGAGGAATGAGCCTGGTATTGTTGAGTATAAGAGTGAGATTGAGGCTTTAAATTAGATTGGATTTGAGTCGAAGCGGGGTCTTGATGCTGAAAAGAGGAATGTTGAACCGAAGCTTCAGTCTCGTGAGGGTATGCAGCAGACGAAGAATATTGCTGAGAAGAATATTGATACTGAGATGATTGATTCTGCCCATGAAAATCTGGCGCCTGGGTATTCTGCGCGTAATGAGCCTGCTGAGGTGGCGCCACATAACCATGGGTCTGTTCCGATCCGTACGAGTACTTAGCATATTCATCTACTGGAGCAGAATAATCCGACGGTGCCCAACGCGCCGGTGGCGCGTAACCCTGATACATATTCTGCTGTCGAGCCTCGGACTCCAAAGCGCTATAAGACTATGAGTTAAATTAACAGGCATAATTTAACAATGTATGCGCACCGAGCAGCATATTGTCGCGCCTGTGGATCATTCTGATATTGGTGCTGCCCATGCGAAATAAACGAAGGCATCGAAGACGCGTTACTCAAGGTACTGAGGTGACGCGCAACTAAGGTGGCGATGAGATTCCGGAACAATCAGACCCACAAGACATACCATGCGCAGAAGGTGTTGCCGATGCAAATGGATACGCTGCCATCAACGCCTGCGGGTCCGGTGTCGATGCGCTCGCCACCAGCGGCGTCATGTTCCTCGGGTCCATCGTGGTCTGCTGCAAAATCCAAAGGTCACGTGGATTTACCACGCTAGACACGTGATGTACAACCCTGATTAGATGATCCACACAACTTAGTCGCAACCACCATGCCTTTACGCTTGCGCTCGCTCTCTGCGTCTGATGACGACTTTCCTTCTCTTGCCTTTAACTGGGACAATGTCGAACAACCATTCACTCCAGAATCATGTGAGTCACTTCTAGTTTATTTAGGAACTTTATTGACATTGTTACAGTATCTGAGAATGCTCCGTCACCTCCTGCTGCACTACTTCCGCCTGAGGACATGTACATGTATGGTGGTGCTCCGTTGATTCAGCCACTTTCTGGTGTCATCAAATGCCCAGAATGCAGCAAACCTTTGCTGGCAAGCGCTCTTGAAACTCACGCTGGTGAGCCACCTACCGGTACCTTGGCGCTTACTTGACTAACCGAGTTGCCGTAGCAAAGTGTGCTGAAATTCGTGCAGAGGGAGACAAGAAAGCCAAGAGTGGTATGTGCTTGAATTCATAAAGACTCGGCTTTTCATTTATGCTCTACACTAGAAGAGAGCGTCGCTAGTAAGAAACGCAAGGCCGAAGCAGACACAGAAGATTCGAGTCAACCCCAGAAGAAAAAGTCCAAAAAGGAGGCTGCTAAGTCTGGAAAAGGTGCTCGCGTCAAAGGTTTGTTCCATTCTCGCCTCTTGATACATATTCTTACCAACTTATAGGACCACTTAACCTTGATAAGCACTGCGGTGTGATCAACAAGAACGGTATGCCTTGTGCGCGCAACATCACGTGCAAAGTCCATGGCATGAACGCCAAGCGTGCCGTTCAAGGTCGCTCAAAGGACTATGATGTACTTTTTGTGGAACACAAGCGCGCCACGGATCCCAACTACGTCGAACCCGTCAAGCGAGAAACCAAGGCTGAGAAGAAAGCGAAGAAGGACAAGGAGAGGGAGCTCAAGAAGTTAGAAAAAGACGCGGCCGCTGCGAAGAAGCGCAAAAATCCCGGTGCACCGAACCAGGGTGGAGTAGGAGCTGGGACAAGCGGAGCCGGTACGACTGGGGGCGGTGGCGGACTCGGTGCTCAAACGCGTGGAGGCTCGACAGACTACGAGAGCGGGCTAGACACAGACGTCGAACTGGACGTATTGGTGCGTAGCGTGCGGGCAAGTCGGCCGACACCACTAGCGGACCGAGACAACGTCGGGAACTGGTTCATTGGGCGGAACGAATGGTTGAGAAGTACGAGGGACCTGTTGGGTGACGCTCTCGGCGGCGGTGCCACTGGATTTTCAGCGCGGCGGATTGGGTAAGGCTGATCGCAGACTTCCGCTCCCTCGTCCTCTGGTTTCGTTCTTTGCCTGTCTCGTCTGCCGAGGTCGATTTGATCGTGGAGCCTCCCTCCACGTTTCTTCTCAGACGCCACATACCCACTGTATCACTTTGCTAGCGCTCCTGCTTCATTTCGTCTTCCCCTTCAGAACCACTGTATAACTACTCGCTATACCAATCGGCCAATGCAATACCCTATTTTACGACTCACCAATGATCTATCTTCTCGTAGCTCAATCCCAGCTTTCTCCCAAGCCAGAATAACAAACGCCTGGCGAACTCAATCTCCCAAAGTGAGTTAGTAGGCGTAGGGTACCTTGACTTTTTCAGCCAACTGAATAGTTGATGCTTTTGCCGTAAATCCCCGCTCTCCACGCTTTTGACAGCAAAACTGACAGGAGGGCTCTTGCCGAAATTCACTCGTGGATCAACAAACGTGGGCCTCACATCAGGAACAGTCCGCAGAGGCGCTGGTTAATGGACATGAATAGGCCGCAACAGTTTCGCTACCTCGTTCGGTACGATACATAAAACATACCCCGCACAATATCCACGCGTAGTGAACACACTTCTGGCATAAGATGAATGAACCTAAGACTGGTTAGCTAACGATAAACGTGACACTGATGCTTTGAATTCTCGCTGAGCTTCCTCAAACCGTGATGGTTGATGTTATGAGCCTCTCGTGGACGGACATTTCATTTGTCCTATCACTCTTCTCTACACCTACCGCGATGTTTTGGAACATTACGAATCTGGTTCTAGCCTTTTGCGTTGCCAGTCTAGCATATTTTTATATGAACTTAGCCAGCCTTAGCTATTCTAGCCTTTAAAACCACTTTCTCATGAGGGCATACGCTATAATACTGTAGCAAGATGATCTCAGCACGCTATGTCAGCTCACAGAACTTACCTACACGAAGAGTTGTTTGTTTCCTAACACTGCGTCGCTATGCCTAATCTAGCACATTTTGGTCCGTTGCATCTTCTCCAACCCCAGACTAAACTGCCGACTACAGTTCGTCTCCGACTATAACCGTAAGTCAGACTTGCAGTAGCTCAAGGCTATACCTTTCGCCGGCAAAAACACCACAAGGGTCGATAACATTACCGACATCTGTCAAACAAAATTATGATTTTTTGCGGTCACGGCTGTCGTCTTCCTCTCAACCTGTCCGTCGATCACACCTCCATATCGTCGTTTCATATCGTCGCGCGTGAGCCTGTCCAACTCCAGATCCGATTGACGGAGACCAGCTCGCTTGGGTTATCCGGGGTAATGATGAGCCGTAGATAGGGTAGCTGTGTAACTTTTAATTCTTGGCCAAACTTGTCGGACTCGATGTACATACTGTATCTCGGACAAAACAATCTCTTCGCTTACCTTCCTAAACCTTGTGTTCTCGGCATTGGATATAGCGCCACCTGACAGTCTTGCCATTTTGGTCGACCGGCGGACCTGGTGCTCCAACTCCATTCGCAGTTGATGCATGAGTCGCCGAACCCATCGATCACATCATCACAAAACAGGAGGCCCGTCTTCCCAGTCCTAGCCGAGTTCGCAAACAAGGTTGGGATAGCACGGTTTTAGACCACTGCAAGGTGCGGTTATTCTTATTTCATTCCATTTAAAACCAGGGGGTGACGACGGCAAAATGTGGGGCACCAAAACGCCGGCACCGCAGGGGGTCCACATAAAACGCAACCTACTCTGAGAACGAGGTAGTTCAACCCCACAACTCTACGAGCAGCAGGCTTGTTCGCACTCGAGTCTATTAAGGTTGCCACGCGATTAGAATCGCGTCGCTATAGGATGGGTGCTTTAGATTTGAAGTGAGTACCATTGTCTGCAGCTCGTCACGAACTGAGATCGATAGCCTGTGATAGTCTCGGTCCCATTCTGCTGGGCACTGTGCTCAACGTATGGCTGTATGGGATCATGGTTACACAAACCGCGGTATACTATGTATCATTCGGAAGGTAGAGGTTATATTAACATAAAAAAGCCCTATGCTAATCGGAGTTGTTCTATAGAGATCATAAATGGATCAAGGCGATGGTAAGAGTCAAACCTTTAACCTTCATTTCGCGTCTAAATTTCCCTCATAGGTTGCATGGCTTTTCATAATTGATACCTTAAATACCGCATTCGACATAGGGTTGATCTGGCGATATACAATCACATTATTCGGTGAGGAACACTGCAGGCTTGAGAGGCTCTCGCATTAACCTTGTTCTTTAATCCAGGCGACATGGAGGGAATCGTCCACTCTCATTGGTGTAAGCTGATAGCGTCTCGAGTCTGTTTAAACTGGCTAATTTATGTTTATTATTCCAGTGTTCAACGTCGGTAAGCTCTTTTCAAGGACCTTTTCTGGGGCACCAAATTCAAGCATATTCTTTTCCTCCTCCTACAGAGCCCGTTATGACTGTACGTCTATTCCTACACCTTTCTCTTATATTCTAGCACTCATCTTCTCCCAAGACAATGATATCTAGCACCACCCAGAGCTTCTTTGCGTGGCGTATATCCCGACTCACTGGGCAGAACTGGCTCGGGTACCTCATCGGACTCTCCGCATTTATTCAACTCGGTAAGCCTTCGTGGTCGCGCATAAGAGTGTCAGCGAACTAAACAATATTCCCGCAGCTGCTGGTCTTGGCTCGACAATCGGTGCTTCGATCGTTCGCGATTTCAACCGTTTCCAAGAGCTGAAAGCCGTAAGTGCCACAACCTATTTTCATTTCATTTTCATTTCACCGTTGGAAAATCCTTCTGACTGTGATCTTAGGCTGTGATTACATGGCTAGCACTTTCGGCTTTGACTGATGTAGTTATCACTTGTGCGCTGAGTTGGTACCTGGTGCGTTTCAGTATTCTACTTGTTTGCCGGCGTAGCCTAACGACGCGGACTGTAGCACACCCATCGGACAGGGTTCTCAAAGACGGATGATATCATTACCCGGTTGGTTCGATGTGAGTCAAGTGTCTGTGAGCATATGGAAGAAAAATACTCATTATTAAGACTAGTGACCGTACAAACTGGATTGTGGGTACATCATCATCAAGGCGCGCTGTAATGAATTGATGTTCTTTTAGGATCACTACAATCTGGGCTAGCACTGATTTGGTCCTATTTCTGGCGCTGGTGAGTATTTCGCTGACTCGTTGAAGTGAATACTTAGTTCTGACGAAAATTGCCATTGGCAGAACAACAACCTGTGAGTGCAAGCACCAAGCCACGTGTCCAGCTTCTAACAAACCTACCTTTATCTTCTTCAGACATCTGTTCTTCCAGTTACCATTATGTAAGTTTATCTTACATTGCCGTCATAGCACGACATACTGACCGATATGGACCAATAGGCAAGCTTTACACAAACTCATTGATGTCTACCCTAAACTCTCGTAACGGTTGGGGTGGCAGCTATACTTCGGGAGACGCTGTCGAACCCGGATCGCGGTCCGGTGGCGCCGCAGAGCAGGGCCAGACCAAGCGGAACGCCCCGTCAGTGTGGCGACCTGACCAGGTCAATCCGGTGAGTCGGCTTTACTATCTGACTTTAGCTACTTCTTATCCGACAAATCGGTTCCACAGCAAACTCATACGGCAGTCCAAGTGGTGACTACAGCTACGGTGAGTATATGCGCTTTATATAACTACAGTAAACTCATCTCATTGAGTTGCAGGTACATCGGGACGATGGCTTCGAATTAGAAGAGTACGGCACCGATACTAAACAAACTGAAGACGTCAACTACCCTCACAATGAGACTGCAGTGCGATTACCTGGAGTATCAAAAACAGCCATTTCTGATGAAACATCAATTCACTCTAGAATGTCTTTCGATGCTAAATAACTTATCTATCGCTCCTGGACTTTTTGGTATCACTACTTAGTGTATTTTTCCACATTCATGTGCATAATTCTCGGTTCAATTCTTCGTCATTCTTTTTGGTTCTCTTTCTCAGCTCATGTGCTCTGTTTACCCATTACGGTGCGACGAAAAATGCTAGCTATGTTGTCTCACGTATGTCAAGCTTACGCTGGAATATAGAAATGACAGCAGGAACGAGCGCAGTAGAAGCATTGGATCACCATATCAACCAACAGTACAGAAAGACCACTGGGTTCGTACAATCAGTTGTTTTTACAGATATCAGTTATTGTAGTTTAGTTCGAGAACAAACCAAAACGTCAAGCGACAACGTACAAAATAGCAGCACTGAAGGTAGCAGTTTCAAAGAGAACGAGCGAAAATGAAAGTATTGTAGGAGAACGAGGCTATCATCAGCTCTTCAGCGCTCGAGGTCCTCTGCGAAGGTCCAAAGGGGCGGCTCTGAAAGAGGGTTTCGGATAAGCGCTTTGTACGCTGAAAAATAAGAATAGAATTAGGGTTAGCTTGAAATGCCTAACTAGTACGCATGTATCGGCCATTCATGATCGCTGGCACTACTGATTCGATTCACATACAACAAAACATGTACTATTAGTCAGGTGGCACACTGACATACATACGAAGGAACGAAACATGTCCAAAATCATACAGTCTTTGAGGCTCAAACCTCATCTGGTTGACTATTCGCTCAATTACCCGGGAGAAGCAACTTCTCATCAGCCTCCGGGTCTATGATCTTCTTCCCTGCTTTTGGTTTCATCGCTTGGCTCCTTCTAGTTACGTTAGTCAGAGGGCGTGTAAGTAGCCGTGGGTCTGAATCAAGTGGTATCATTGAATAGAACTCCGGTGTTTTTATATATATAACAGCTCACCTATATGTGTGGGCGGCGAAAAGAACCCGCAATAAGGAGAATCCGACTCAAGGGTTGAGAATGAACCATAAGGCATACTTGTAGAGTCGGTACTGCTCGATGAAGTGGAAGAAATTGGACGCAGTTTAATATATAGTGACGGGCTTTCGAGTGTTTTCTAACGGGACATGTAAGTAAACCAACATTTAATTTTTCATCCATAAATCACGAACTCACTTCTGGTCGCAGAGATTTGTCGAGTATAATCATATCTCCTCGATCAGCCAACTCCTGGGGCTCTTCGGTGTACGCCTTTACAGCTGCGCTGAACGCGTCCCACTCGCCGTTCTTCAAGAGGCGCCGTATATGGCGGGTGCTCTCCTTGGCGAGATGCTTCGCAAGAACGTGTTGTCTTGATAGCTCACGGAATCGAGCGACAAACTCGGCGCCCCATTCGCTCCAGTTCGCGTCAAACCCGAGATCCCAGGCTGGGGTCAACAGTCGGCGACCCTGGATATCTGTCTTCCAAAATAAAGGTCTACCGTCCGCATCCCTCCGAGTTGGGCGAGCGTCGTTGGCCGTTTTCCATCCACCCAGTTCGTAAAACACGTCACGTAAGAGCGTCTTAAGTCCAATAAGCTCTCTGATAGATGGAAAATAAAAAAGACACTTACCGGCGTCGCATCCGCCTTCGAATTTCTATCTTGCGCAATACTTTTCTTGACCCGTTCGATGTCCTCCGTCTGCTTCTCCTCGTCTTGGTTCGATCGTTTATCCTCACTCTGAGCTACGTCCCTGAGTCTATGTGACTTGATCCAGGTGTCAAAGCTGGCGCGCTTGTTGAGTGATGTAGCGCGAGTGGACAATGTCGATTTCGAAGAAAGAGACGGCTGAATATTATGACTGCCTGTCACCGTAAACCTAGCGGCCATTGGGCTTTGACCTTGAAAGCCAAAAATTGAATATAAATCCAACTAAAAGAACGTATAGAACTACTCACTTGTAAGATCTTTCCCAAAGCTCTGCGGAAGACTCCCATCGCTACCAAAAGACATTCCACGCCACCGATGTTCGTCCGCGGCGTCACTAACTACACGAGCGATCTTGGGATTGCTCGCCTCAGCAGTTTCCAGATGTTGTGCCTTCCTTTTAGATCTGCGAATACCATCGTTGTTGAGAGTCGCCTCGTGTAGTGGCAGATGGTCGTCGTTGGCTGCAGCGGAAGCCACACGTCCAGTCAGTTCCAGGTAGACGAGACGTCATTTGCAGCACTCACCTTGAATTTTACCTGGCAGCCACTGTGCTGGGAATCCGCCGGAACTAAAACAAGTGTGCGTCGTGATAGGTTTGGACATTATAGACGGGAGAGCTGGTAGAGAGGCTAAGCAAAGGTGCGCGAAAGGTTGATGGACTCGCGCCGAATTCTTTATATGAGTCGCATTGTCACCCCATTTGTGTTTTCGTCGATGTAGATGCTTCCATCGACACAGAAACACGATGTGATTGGCGTGAGGACAGGAAGGTATAGCTTGAACCTCTTTGGGATTTGTGTGTACATGTTTGTTTTTAATTGCCTTCCTTTCTGGGGTTGCGGCGATCAAACACGACATGAGCCGATGACATTCACTTAAGACTGAACCACTATGGTCAAAAGTTATGTTAGAACGCGATAGAGCGCACGATCTAGTAGGTTGGATACTCAGAGCAATGTTTCCAGCGTTCATATTCAAGATGGCCAGTTAGCATCCAGCGTGAGTTAACCGCAAGCTCCCATTTCAGCACTCTCAGAAACAGCGCGCGATCTCGGCGGAAATAACAAAGCAGAAGAGGACACTTAGAGGATGCTGGGACAGGAATAAAAGATGAGATGATGATGTCATGAGTTATGGAGATGCAGCAACCGGCCGCTATAAGCTTCACTCAACTTAATTCTACATCTTCATCTCCGCGCTCCTGTTCAGCTGGAACTGGAAGTAAAGTTTCTCTCCTTCGCTTTTGAGCGAGCTAACTGCACTGAATGTGCGCTTTATCAACCGATTCCACCTCGGCTCACCTGAAGTGATGAGCATAGGCAGTTGGCATACATGTTGTCAATCAGACAGATGTGATACGCATAATCAGGTGCGTATACATCAGCTCCTCGTGTCTGCGTTTCCGTCTAGCTACGCGGAAATGCGAACAGCGACAATCAACTCCCGAGGCGTGCGGGGGAGAATGTAGCAAGGACTTTGTTTAGTTGTGGATATGCCGACGGGGACAAGAGATTTGGCCCAGACGATTAGAGATGCAGACGGGTCACATACGCAAGAAGCGAGAGAGAGACAGCATATACGCAGGAGCTTCCCCGCGAAGCGCGGAGTCGTTTAGAGTTTGATCCGAGGTCGATCTAATAATGTCGATGACGGAGCCGAAGTCTATGCGATGAAATCATTGGCGCACACAAAACCCGAGCGACCGAAGACACAATGAAGCTTATCGACGCGAGATATTCACAGACACAGTCTCCAGACACGCATGATTCAATCAAATGACGTTTCATCCATAAAAATGCAAAAGAGACGATACAAGGTGAATGAAAACAACGAAAACAATCATAGAATAATCATAGAATAATCATAGCTCGCGTGTTGAACCAGGCGCGCGACAGTCCAGGAACTGAGTATTGGACAGTCAGTAGTAAGCTAGCCAGGAGCACGTTACTTCTTGCTCTTGTGGCGATTCAAAACCGTCCAAAGGCAGGCGAGAGGAAGCGGAAGCGGCTTGGGACGGCTGCGAACGGTTGCTTTGCCACTGTCCAGCACGCTCTTGGTCGACACTCCAGTTTCCTTCGCTGCTTGTTTATATGCTTTACTTCGGGCCGTGCTGTGACGGTATCCTGCCTTTGTTTTCGCCTTGGTCTGGTTGGGGGTGGGCTTCTGAGGTGAGCCCTAGGTCGCGGCGTCAGTATTCTCGGACATACAAGCTCAGTTTGCATGGACTTACCGGAGGCAGAGGGCCGTGGTAAGGACGATGTATTCCTCGACGCACCCGGACGACCTTTGCAGCAGCCATCACGAGCGCCCCTGTCTCTGTGAGACCTCCTGTCCCCGCAAGTACGGGACCACCTTCCTGGTAATGGATCTGTGAAGTAGAGGCTGTAGGCTCGGGCTCAGACTCGGACTCTGATGCTGGCTCAAGGACAGGGGGTGGTGTCGCCGTGCGCCAAGAAACATCCGACGGGGTCGAAGAGCGTACATCAGCGGGGGGCGGAGCCTGGGTTAGCACGGCTTGAAGCTTCACTATCGCAGGGGCTGATTTCAGTGCGCGGTCGGCCTTGACCACTTGCGCAGGCGACGGTGAAGGCGACGACAGCGGGCTCGAGGAATTGTCCGAGGAGTCGTCCGAGAAATAGGAGCGTGGCCCCTCGAAGAACACATCCGGAGAAGGCGGAAAGACGGGCTTCGGCTGAGAGGGACCGGCAGTGCCAGCAGGACGGAGCGTGGCCTTACTATCGAGACATATGAGCTACTTGAGCTATCGAGAGACGGTGAGATACTTACGGACGGCGCAGGTTGCGAGCGTTGGACATGAATGTAGTCGTCGGTGTGTTTAACGAGTGTAAGGCGTAAGTGTTTGTGTGCAAGATAACAAGAGCGAATGTGAAGGTGTGTCGAAGGGTGTGGTAGAAAGATGAGGGTAATTTAGGGAGACCAGGTGAATATAAATACTCAGGAGACCAAAGCACCGAGCGGACCCCGTACACCTGAATAGGGGTCGGCAGCGGAGCCGCCCCTCAGTGTCGCTACATCATCAAGATAACACGTGACCGGGTCTTTTTTTTTTTTTTT
>JAYRCO010000129.1:0-17173 GCA_037042815.1 Ceratobasidium papillatum | reverse complement strand
GGGTCGGCAGCGGAGCCGCCCCTCAGTGTCGCTACATCATCAAGATAACACGTGACCGGGTCTTTTTTTTTTTTTTTCCATTCATATTTAACGAGCTACACGAACACAAGGTCGAACCGCTCAGAGACACAGAAAACAATCAAAAATACGGTAACACATCTAACATGACTCGAATGAGAGGGGGGGAGGCAATAGGGGCAACGTAGAACGGGTCCAAGAAAACAAAACACAACAACAACAGACAATTAACGTTTAGAGAAAGCAGAAGAGTGGGAAATAAAATTGATAATAGCCTTGAGCCCCACGTAGGAGCTAAAGAGATCCGAAAGGATGAGTGATTGAGACCCAATCCGTAGCCAATGACGGCTAGACTCATGCAGTGGGCAGTCTCGAAGGATGTGGGTGATGGTCTGGAGCGAGTCGTAGTCACATGGACACGATGGATCCTCACCGGGTATGAATCGACAATAGTAATCCCCAAAGAAACCGTGCCCGATAATGCATTGGATAAGACGACAATGAGTAGCCCGGCCCATGGGACTCAGATGGTTGTGGATGGGGTGAAGTTTCCAAGTAGGGGGGTACTGTAGGGTAAGTCGAACCGTGTCTGAATGACGTTCGGATCTCCATCGTTTGCGCCAAGTCTGGACTGCTTTGTGTTTAGCCTGAGCCTTAGCCCACGTGATGGTTCGATTGAAGACAGGGGTCGGTGTGAGGTGTCCTGCCTTGAGCGCCAACGTGTCTGCACGGGTGTTGCCATTAACCCCACTATGGCCTTTGATCCATTGGACTGTGATCTTTAGGTCAGGGAGCAGGTTAAGCAGGTCATCAATAGCTTGTCTGAAAATGATAGATGCTGCCTGCATAGTATGAGTCGAGAGATTGGTGATGGTCTGGACCGCTGCCTGATTGTCTGAAGAGAAAAAAATACACGTGACCGGGTCTCGATCATTTGTGCTTGTATCGATTTGCGCCCCACAGTTGCCCTACAAATCAATATGCTGGTAACCTTGTCGACCCCCTCCCTACTCTTTCAAGTATTGTTAGATGCGTTTCAGTTTCTTTGTTTATTTCCCTCTTCTCTGAGCAGTTTGATTGATTTTGCATTCGTGCAATTCGTTGATGCCAGATCTGAAAATTATCGGTCACGCGTTTGAGCGGCCGCACTCACTACCTACCTAGCGCTTGACCGCCGCAACGACTTTACACACTTTTGACCTCAGCTGTCTTGTCCCGCCCTATACCTGTGGTCTGCCGTTCTCCTACTGCACGTACTCTTGGCTCTTGTTCCGACCCGTCCCACGAGTCGCGCTCACCATTCAGTTTTTGGTCATTCTAAGTACGTCAGCTCTGACAGTGCCAGCGTCCTCCATCTTACTGAAGGACTAACACTAGACAGAAATATATGTGTTGTCTCGCTGATTCATATCACACGTTGCTACCCACACGCATTCTACTTAAGTTGCAGCCATATGGTATCCAAGGTACGTAGATCGACGACCCCATACCTCAATAAATTTCTATCACAAGACACAAAAAATAATAAATAATGCTACGAAGAGGGGTCATCCCATTTACGAAAAACTATTAAGACTAGGAACGTGCAGGCACATGCCAAAGTGCCGAGCGCTGCAGAGCTTAATTGTGTATGACGTTTTATGGGCCTGATATAGACGCACGTTTGGTATGTGGTTCATCTGCCACCGTGGTGAAGTTGGAAGGCTTCGGGATAGTCAACTAGGTTCGCATTCGCCGCAAGGTTCGATGAGGATACATACGGAGACCCGGGTATATTTGGTCCTTTACGATGCTGGACTCGCCTCGCGTTCTAATCCCGCTGACCGACTTCTTTTTGTTTCCTGAATCCAATCCTGTTCGAGATATGAACATGAATATATGCCACCCGCTGTTTCAGTATCCGAATCGTGCTCCCAACCGATGCATTCATTGACTACACCGACGGCTACATTGACATCTTCCGCTGAACACCAATGAGGGTACGCAATAAATCGCAGTCTGTACCTCGCGCCAATATTATAGACTATTATTGTACAGGTCTGGTGGCACGGACAACGACCAAACACTTCAGTTGGATAGGGTAACTTTCAAAATCCATCAAATTAATTTTCATTCATGATGTGTTTTCCTCACGGAAAAACATATTAAAAAAATCAGCTAAGTCGTAAATCTACCACCCCGCTACGATGATATTGTTCCCATCCTCTCTCACCCCAAGAAGTTCGAATAGTCAGGCGCTTGTCCCATCTCCACATCCGTCTTTTCGTTCTTCTGACGGTCGGAGTATACATTTAGTGCAAGTGCTTCCCCCTTCCTCCTGCGTATGTGCGAGACGGCGAGATGCAAACGGCGAAGTGTAGCGAGTAGCTTAGCGCTGCCGATACACTGGACCGTTGCTGATGCTTGATACTAACGCAAGAATACGGATTTCCCAATTTTCCGACACAACAAACGAGGACACTCAGGAGGTCAAAGGACGTTCAAACGTAGCGAGGATCGACACTGCTTTTCGCGAAGACCAGATTGGTGTAAAGATAATACTAGGAGACTATGACAGTCGCGGAGCCATGCATTGTAGAGATTCTAGGCCGACAATGGAAGAACGCATGAGATAAGGTTAGAAATTTGAGATGTCAGCACGAGGTACAGGCTACGCCTAATTTGTGTAGCATGTTGATCACGAGCGAGATATGTCGAGATATCCCGTTGGTTGCAAACAAGCGCATTCACCAGGATTGTACTCGATCTGAATACCAAAATACGAGATAGCATATACCCGCGTTTAGAGTTTGCTAAGAGATCTCCATGCGCGCTAAAAAGTCGGGCGTCGTCGACGAAAAGAAAAGGAAGCAAAAGAAGTCAGTCAGCGGGATTTGAACGCGAGGCAGGACCAGCAACGTAAAGGACCTTATATATACCCGGGTCCCCAACACCTCCAGACCTTTCGGACTGATGCGATCCCTGTTAGCTATCCCGAAGCCTTCCAACTTCACCACGGTGGCAGATGAACTACATACCAAATGTGCGTCTATATCAGGCCCATAAAACGTCATGCACGATTAAGCTCTGCAGCGCTCGGCACTTTGATACGTAGCTTGCACACTCATAGGATCGGTGGGCCGTTTGAAGAATAGCACCTTGTACCTCCTCAAAGATCAAGATTTTCTCGCTGCTTATGCTGAATATTAATACAAGCAAAATAAAAGACTTAGAGTTGTTGTGGAGCCTGGATGTTGCCTCATCAACCCTAATCTCTATTCGGAAATTGCATGTTTTTAGCCTCGCACCTATGGTACAATCCAGACGTTTACTCTCTTCCGTCACGTCTACATATTCATCCTCGACGCGCTAGCCTCGCTACGAGGGTTACTCGTAAAACCATGATCCGCCGATTGTAATCTTTTCCGAGTGATCTTCTCCCAATCACGGAAAAAATATACCTGTCTCGCAGCGTTTAACTTTTAGACCGATTCCATGTGACGCGAGAAATGCGTTACGATGCGCCGAGGGGCGGCTCCGTCGCCGAGCCCCTATCCAAGCGTGCAGGGTCCTCTCGGCGCTTGAGCCCCCTCAAGTATTTATATCCATCTGCTCTCCCAAAATCTCCCTTCATCTTGACCACCACACTCCCTCACGCTCGCTCTCGCACTGTCTTGCACATAAACACTATACGCCACACTCGTTAACCACACCGACGACTGCATTCATGTCCAACGCTCACAATCAGCGCCGTCCGTGAGTATCTCCTCATCTCTCGCTAGCTAAAGTGGCTCATATGTCTCGATAGTAAGGCCACGCTCCGCCCTGCCGGTCTCTCCCAACCATATGCGTTGAAGCCTGTCTTTCCGCGTTCTCCGGATGTGTTCTTCGAGGGGCCGCGTTCCTATTTCTCGGACGACTCCTCGGACATTTCCTCGAGTCCGCTGTCGTCGCCTTCACCTTCGCCTGCGCAAGTGGTCAAGGCTAATCGTGCACTCAAGGCGGCCCCTACGATAGTACAACTTCAAGCAATACTACCCCAGGCTCCGCCCCCCGTCGATGTACGCTCTCCGACCCCGTCGGACGTTTCTTGGCGCACGGCAACCCCAGCCCCTATCTCGGAGTCAGCATCAGAGTCCGAGTCTGAGCCCGAGCCTACAGCCTCTACTTCACAGATCCCAGAGCCGGTATCCTACCATGACGGCGAAGGCGGTCCCGTGAAGGCGCTTGCGGGGACAGGGACAAGGACAGGGGCGCTTGTGATGGCTGCTGGAAGGGCCGCCCGGATACGTCGAAGATACAGTCCTTACCCCGTCGCCTCGAATCAGGTAAGTCCATGCAAACCGAGCTTGTATGTCTGAGAACACTGACGCCACGACCTAGGTCTCATCTCAGAAGCCCACACGCAAGGAGACCGAGGTGGAAACGAAGGTGGAAACGAAGGCGGAAACGAAGGTGGGAGCCCGACACGACAAAGTGCGAAAGTCGTTCAGCAAGAAAGCCACGAACGAAAACGAGCCGCCCGCCGGGGCTGCGTCAGGCAGTGGCAATGCGGCCGTCCGCCGCTGCAAGCCGATTCCGCTTCCTCTAGCCTGCATCCAAGCGCTCATCACTCGCCGCAAGGGCGGCAAGAGCGCGAAGTGATGCGCCTCTTTCTGAGCTTCTATTGCCTAACGCTCGTTTTTGAGCTGCTCGAGAGTCTGGTTCGAAATAGTCCTGTGATTGTTCCGTGATCGTCTTCATCGTTGTGTTCATTCGCATTGTACCATTCCTGTTGTATCTCTATAAACGAAACGTCATTTGACTGAATTGTGCGTGTCTGGAGAGTGTGTCAGTAGTGTGTCCGTGCATGTCTCGCGTCAATAAGCTTCATTCGCTCGGGCTTTGTGCGGATGACTTCATCACATGGACTTCGGCTCCGTCATCGACATCATTAGATCGACCTCGGATCAAACTCTAAATGACTGCGGACTTTGCGGGGAACTACGCACATGCGATTTCTCTCTCTCCCATTTCCCGTACGTGACTCGTTCATATTTCTAGTCGTCCGTGCTGAGCCTCTCTTGTCCCTATAGTGTCCACACGCATACAAGGTCATCGTAGCATTCTCGCCCGCGCGCCTGGGGAGTTATTTGTTGTTGTTTACACTTCCACGTAGCTAATCGGAAACTTAGGCACGAGGAATCGGCGGACTCGCTCATGTCGGGTGCGTATCATCTATGTCTAGTTGACGACAAGTATGCCAACTGCGTACCCGCACCGCTTCAGGCGAATCAAGGCGGACGGAATTGGTTGATAAAACGGACAGTGAACGCAGCTGGCTTATTCAAAAGGGAGGAAGAGAAGTTCGACTTCAAACTGAGCGGAACAGACGCGAGGAGATGAATGTATAGAACCCGGTTGAATAAAGCTCACATCGGTCGGTTGCTGTATTCTCGCAACCACAAGCTACGTGGTTCCATCTTATTTATCTATTGTATACAATCATTCTCAACTGATTCTCTGATCTTGGTCCTTGTACTAGGATGTTGCACGTTGTATCAGGAGCGTCGTCGTACTCATCTCTTTCAGTCATATCCACTCACCGATCCGCAAAGAATGCATCTTGGCTGCGGCTAAACGAAGCGAAATGGCTGCTGGGCTATGACCTCTTGGCGGCTAATCCTGCCTGTCTTCCCCGACTGTGTCTTGTTGTTGTATCGCAAACTATAATTTCATCATTATCAAGACGTATTTGGACATCATTGACCTATGCCTTCTTTGATTACTATAACACAAATGACACAGACATTCCTATGTGCGACTGAATTTCCATTGTCTGGACCCTCCTCTCTTCATCAAACTTCCTCGCGCATGCTAGATCCCTCTCGACCTTAAGAGCTGCACTAACTTCCTGTCTCGCCGCTGGCCAAATTCAAATGAACCAGCACCTCCACCGCTTCCAAGCCAACAGCGCTCCTCATCACGACCACTGCGAGAGAGCCTTAGAACATTTGCATACTTCTCATTGCGCTGCCCCTACCATGCTGCTGAATGTTACGTATATTTTGAATATGCTAGAGCTATGCAACATACTCCTCAGATATCTCCTTTGCTCTTCAAAGCCGCTCCTTCCGTTATTGTCTCGAGGCTGCAATCACCTTCAAAAGTTCATTGAAATAAGCGTTCGCTGTTGCGCGCTTGCTTCCATTGCTTTAGTTCCGGCAACCCCACTTCGTTGCCACCCTATAGAACACTTGGCCATCTTATCAACTCGCAGGCGAAAAAACACAGGCTGTCCAGCAAATAAAACAATCAAATATCTAGGGAATCCAAGGGGCCAGAGGGAAATGCTGACTAGATTGAAAGACTCTTGGTGAGAGCGCACAGGTGGCTCCTTCCCTCCCATCTGAGTTCGTAGAGTGGCCACCTATAAAATCTTTCCAAGAACGGGCATAGAGGGTGTCTTTCGATTGTGGTGCTTGTATATGTCTAGCCAAAAATAAATCTACGAAGATACAGGTGTATCAACGCACTACTTAATGAAGCGCGGCGGAGATGGCTAAAGCAAGAGTCTTTGCGACCTGATATGCATGGTCACTTGGTATATAGCTCAACTACCACCGTGGTGGAGTTGGAAGGCTTCGGGATAGTCAACTGGGTTCGCATTCGCCGCAAGGTTCGATGAGGAGTTGGGGCCCCGGGTATATCCGGTCCTTTACGTTGCTGGGCCAGCCTCGCGTTCAAATCCCGCCGACCGACTTCTTTTTGTTTCCTGAATCCAATCCTGTTCAAGATATGAACATGAATATATGATGCCCATTGTTTTGGTATCCAAATTTTACTCCAACCGATGCATTCATTGACTACACCGACGGCTACATTGACGTCTTGCTCGCCACCAATAAGGGTACACAATAAACCGCAGTCTGTGCCTTGCGCGAATGTCATAGAACACTAAAACAGCATTGTATACTGAGAAAATGTGAGCCCGTTGTACAGGTCTGGTGGCAATAGACGACGACCAAGCGCTGGGACAGAATAATTCTCAAAATTCATCAATTTTTCATTCATAGTATGTTTTCCTACAGGGAAAACACCCAAAAAGTACTTAGTAGAGTTGTAAATCAACCATCCCCACTGTCATGATGATGCTATCTTCTCTCACCCCAAGACGGATCCAGGGTTCCGGCTACAAGTACGTAGATTCAGACTTTTGTGTCTCGAAATAATGGGTCTGAATGGTCAGGCGTTTGTCCCATCTCCATCTCCGCATCCGTCTTTTCGTTCTTCTGACTATCAGAGTATGCATTTGGCGTACGTGCCTCTCCTTTCCTCCCGCGCATGTGCGAGATGGCGAGATATAGAACGGCGAAGAGTAGCGAGCAGCCCAGCGCTGCCAACACGCTGAACCATTGTTGATGCTTAGTGCTGCCTTTTTGGTTGTCTTCGGGGTTGTATTGTTCCGGGAACAGGTTTTGATTGGTCTGCAAGAATGGTAAAGGAGCACAAAATTAGCGCAAAGCGAGATCATATTTAAGAAACACTTACTTGACAGACTGTAGCGAAGGTCGGCGGGAGAGCATTGTTCACGAGGTAGTTTGATATGATAGCTAGTGTGCTAACGGGCAATGTGTCAGAAGTTTGGAATAATGGTAAGAAGTCTCAGACTTGCCAGTCGGAGCGCATAGCGGTTGACGGATGCTAACCCATGAGAGACGTATAAGCAGAGACTAATTGTAGAGCACGGACACATACCCCGTAGCCTTTTTGCTGAACGAGCGCAGCATGATTATTGCCATAAGACTTTGCCACACCTTCGGCCCAGATAAAAGGTGTGATCGGGTCGCCATCGGTTCCTGATGTGACTGTTAGCGATGGCATGTCGGCTTGCACACAAAAGACTCCTACCTATGAAGAGGATCTTGTTGGCCGGATTCTTATTCCATGGGCCGGTATACCGCTCGACTGCTCGAACCGGCCACCGATGGCAGTACAAAACTGTCTGGATAAAAACTAGAAGTTTAGCGAAATAGTTTGGTGATTATGTGACAATAGCGCATACACTCCATAATGGTCCAACTACGGAGCAGTGTTAAATACTCGGCACAGAGGACCACAAGTTGTATGCTTACAAATCGGGTCTTTCTCTGTGACCCTTGAGATTTCGTCGAGAACATCCTTGGTCTTGATGTTAGAGGCACCGTTTATAGCATCACCACAAGTGATGGCTTGCTGTCCATAGTCAACGGATTTAAAATCTGCTTCGAACCTACGATCTATGCTATTAGGTATTGTGGTGTTTGGCTGCTGGGGTAGCATAGTCTCAGAAGCAGCACCGGTGCTATCTCGTGGTAACTTCTTGTCATATTGCGCTAGCCCCTTCGCCAGATCTGGCCACTGCTCTGGAGAGTACATCTTACGATGCATGTATTCTGCAAACCCACAGCCTTCAACAAGTTATTCAACGGACACGGAGCTTTTTACTCACGTCGCAGAGAACCGGAGCCAAGAAGCGAGGACTCGTTTGCTTTTTTCCAGCTGTACGCTCGCTGTGAATTGCGTCATAAATCACCTCTTTCAAGGTTAAATCCAGTGGATGACTCACGTTGATGAGGCCTATAATCCTCTGATGTAGTTTTGCGTCGCTGTCGTCCTTAGCTGTGAAAGCACACCTTGATTGACCGGCCTTGATGCATTCAGAGGCGAAGCCAGCTAACGAGACATTGGTTGCTGTCGAAATTGAATACTTCCAAGACTGATAGCCAAAGGTTAAACAGGCGATTACGAGACGAAGCGTGAAGCTGTACCTCATGTGGTGGACGATTTGCCCAACGGTCCGGATCGACGACGGCATCCAAAACGAAACGGCCAACACGTTTGGGGAATGCTAGACCGCCAGTATGAGTATGCTGTACGTTAATATAAAATTTGAACTCACTGTTAGCAAAGTAAACACCGATAATAGTTCCATACCTGCTCGTGTATTAGCTGCCGCTCGAACACACTAATAACATATCTACGTACGAAATGCCCCAGTAGTTGAGGGGCTTGTTTGCTCCACCTAGATATTCATGCAGCCCAAGCATATCCCGCACCGTGGCCATTGTCCCAACGTATTGCATCACATCTGGGCTATACTTTAAACATTGGCTCCCCAGCTTCACGAGCTGACTATCGACCACCGGTGCCTGATCACGGAAATTGGCTAAGTCATCCTTCATAGAAGGAACGTTGGCGTGAATCTCTATCCCGTCCAGCAGATAGGACGAGTTCCCTATAATATTGCGCTCGTCGTTCTTGTTGGCAAAACAGTTTGTATGAGGAACAGTGCCGCCAAACGAACCACGAGGATCCCAGCCTGAGCTCATCTATCAGCGGTTAATGCCTAGGACGGACGAGGATGTACGCACTAATGATATCGTACTGCCCTCCAGATGCCTTCATCATGTCTTCTACACCAAAGGCCAAGGAAATCGTCGCACCAGGTAGACCTCACAAAGCTCTGTGTTACAAGAGAGCAGGACCTCAATTTCTGACACTCACCTGGACCACCAGGATTGGTAAACAATGTTCCTAGTCTTGGTTGCTTTCTAGCTTTGAAGCGGATGACTGCGAGCGCTGCCTTACCAGCAGACGCGTTCTTATAATCCATGGGAACCTCAAACGTTCCACACTCTGCCGGGAAATCCTGATCGCAAGACTTCCAGGTAATTCCTTGCTTAATTGGCTCATATCGTTTGAAATCTGTTCGCGGCCAAGGGTCATCGTCAGACAAGGCAACGGAAGCAGCGAACGCCGAAGCAAACACTGAAGCAAGTAAGAGAGATCGCATTGTTGAAACCAATTGAGAGGTGATCAAGCTGCTTGTAGAACCTCCAGTTTTATCCCCGAGTGAGCGCACAACGCGACCTCAACGAGGGCACCCCAAAAATCGATTGTTAGCCCAATGTCAGCCACAGATTGAGCGACACATCCGCCACTGATGTCATGCGTTGGCCTGAGATCATGACCGTGGTCCTCGTAAAATATAACAGCCAATCACGATCGTCTGCATAGTACACAGCGATCTACCGTCATTCGCTGTACCCCAAGCTCTTCCGGATAGAGAGTATGCCGAAACGAACAGATGCGAGAGCTCGAGCTTTTTCGTGTGAAAGTCGATTAAGTTAAACGCAGAATCGTGTTGAGACTTGAGCGCCGATGTCGATGCTCAACCGAATAACTTATATGGATAGAGAACAAAGCGGAGAGGGTAACAGGCAGGGGCTCCAGAACAAAATCGGATCCGGTGATCTTCCGGGCGTCTTCTAGTGGAGTGTGAGTAGGGCGACTATCAAGAACTTGGCCGAGGAACACTACCTAAAGCTCTATGTATACGCATACTAATCCGGTACACCAACGCTGAACATAGTAGCTACTCCTGGTAACAAAACAGGTCGGATCTTGTCAGGAATAGGAGGTAAATTCTAATAGATACCATTGAAGTTCAGCGTTAGGGTTTACGATAGCGAAACTGGTATCTCAACTCGTACCTGAACTAGCACCTGAACTGGTCCTCGACGAGAGCTGAGAGTTACGACACCAGTCTAGCGCCCAGAGCCGAAACTAACATCACCGGCGCTTAGCTATTGGTACCAGCGAAAGAAATTAAATAGAAATCAGGATTTCGGTTGTATAAAATAGACACTAGCCCATAGCTCTGTTACATAGTTTTCCTTAGGATTTGAAACAATGTCACACAAGATCTCATGGATGGGAAATGTGTTTGAGCCTCAACTGGAGCAGAAGGGCGCTCGGGGTTGGCTGAACTTGTACTGAACTCGTACCCAACTTGAGTTGAAGACCACTTCAGGTGCCAGTTTAGGTACGGGTTCAGGTATGAGCTCAGCCACGTTTTTAGTATCGTGAGCACCCCTAATGTCACATCTAAAGCCGCCAAGTATTCATCATAGCCAGGTGGGAATGGCCAACGTAATGACGCATATAGATTGTGATTTTACTCGTCATAGCCGTGTAGGACCTTCAAGGTTTCTTCTATGCTCTCACTTCACCCTCGAGCGATGAGAAGATAATCTTAGGGATATTTGGCAATTTGAGAAAGGATGCAGGAGTATTTAATTTCTCTACGAGTTAATCAACGACAAGATAGATTGTTTCCTCGTAAGTTATTTGGAATCCCCTATGACTCGAGCTTCACCTGAGCCATCTACTTCAGCCTGAGGCGCGAGGTCGGGAGCGCGACCGCGCGACGAGAGATAGCGACGATCGGGGGAGAAACCCCCCGAACCGGATACATACACGACTAACTAAATACATCGGGAACGACACATGACTGCCCCTATCTGGCGGCTCCGCCGCCCAACACAGCCAGGACATCAGTGACCCTGAGAGAGTAACAACACACCTTTTGAGCTCCGCCATCACCATTAAGCTTCGCGAGGTTGTTATTCAAGTGGCTAAAGTACAAATAAGTACTATAAGGGCACTTATAAAAGTGGCTAAGACAGCTATATTCAAGCTGAGTTGGATTCAATACAACGGTTTGCTTCACGGACCATAATACCAGGCTTTTTGCCTTCGAATCTGTGAATAGATGTGGACAACCACATTGATGTGTCGAATGACGTGGAGTTCAACTGTGTACTGTATCTGTGGCGCGTCGCAACTGTACATGGGCGTTCATTTGGTACGTAATTCACCTGCCACCGTGGTGAAGTTGGAAGGCTTCGGGATAGTCAACTTGGTTCGCTTGCGCCGTAAGGTTCGATGAGGTGTTGGGGACTCGAGTATATAAGGTCCTTTACTACGCTGGTCCTGCCTCGCGTTCAAATCCCGCTGACTGACTTCTTTTTGCTTCGTCATAGCTTTCGCGTCTTTCTCCATCTCCCTACTACACATCAAATCACTAATAAAAACCCAAACACGAGTATATGCTACTTTGTTTCAATACGCGCAATAGTATTCGAAGCACCATTGGTTAGGAAAGTGAAATGATGGATGTCCCTCTCCGATATAAAAAAGTGTGCAAGCTTGCGCAACACCACATCATCAGCCTGATAGACGATGAGATTAGGTCTCAGATGTACTATCTTTTTCGAACGTCATAAATCCACTTCATCCGACAATAACAATTTGTGATGTTTTCTCATCCTTCAATATAGAATACAGGTTACGACTTCCAGTAGTCGCTAGTATGCCGAGATGAAAACGCTGACGTCCCACAAAGCTCATGTATTAGGCCTGCTGCAAGCTTTATTCAAAGACTAAGCCATGTATGTCTTTGGTAGCTCGTTAACCCTCCTCACCAGTAATTGTGCATGAGAATTCACCCTGGGATAGTTAGGAAATCATCTCTTCCCTGGCGGGCGACCTTTGGGTGTATGTAGATAGAACCATTATAGGATAAGTACTAGTAACTTCAAAAATATGAACTCGTTCGCATTTATTCATCAAACAAAACAAGGGACTTGGTGGTTAAAAATACTGATCCGAGGTTGAAAAGTTATCGATGGGAGCGCATAAGCAGCCCCTTTCTTCTTGTTTTAGCTCGTGGAGTGGTAACCTATGGAAGCTTGCCAGAAGCAGACATCAGCGGTAATTCTCTATTATCATGTCTACGTCCTCCTAGCCAAAGAACAACTCTATGAAGATACACGTATGTCAATGTGTGAAGCGCCGCGGAGATGGCACAGGCAACAGGTTTTTGGCCTCATATGTTGGGTCATTCAAAATGTAGCTCACTCGCCACCGTGGTGAAGTTGGAAAGCTCCGGGATAGCTAACTGGAATTGCTCAGCCGAAAGGCTCGGGAGGAGTTGGAGCCCCGAGTATACATAAGGTCCTTTACTACGCCGGACTCGCCTTGCGTTCTAATCCCGCTGACTAACTTCTTTTTGCTCCGTCATGGCTTTCATATCTTTATCCTGTTTTTTCAGCCTTCAAGATAAAATTCAGGTTGCGACCTCTAGCAGTTGTTAGTATGCTGAGACAGAAACGCTGACGTCCCACAACACTCGTGCGTTAGGCCTATTACAAATTTTATCCAAAGATTCAGCCATATGTGTTTTTAGTCACTCACTCGCTAGCCCTCACTAATAATTGTTACATGAGAGTTCACCCTGGGATAGTTACTGCTCCCTGAAAAATACGTGAGCATTCGAATTTTTGCAAACCGCAATAAGAAATACACCTCTTCTCCGGTGGGCGACCTTTCGGTGTAGATAGCAAGCACCATGATAGGAAAAGTACTGGTAACTTCAAAAATATACACTTGTTCGGACTCGTTAGACACCTTGGGCTAGGGTCTATTTGGCCCATCAAAAATGGCTCCACAGAGGCTCCACAGCGGTGTTTTCCTATGACAAAAATGACCCATGTTTGGGCCAATTTGGCCCTAGCCCAAGGTGTCTGTTCATCAAACAAAATCACGCCAGGTGCCATAAAAGCAAAAAGAAATTCCATTAGCCCAACGTGGGGGTCGAACCCACAACCTTGAGATGACTGTTTTAAGAGTCTCACGCTCTACCGATTGAGCTAGCTAGGCGCTGTCATATGAGCAAGCAGAGGTCTTGCATCACCCCAAACAGTTCTATTATAGTATGGTACACCGTTGTTTCACTATTCAGGTTGCATCCTAGTCGACGCCGTCAAGAGATCCTTCTACTACAGACTCGCCATCGGGTGAGAACTTGACGTTCTCCTCGTGGTTAACGGTCTTTCCTATGAACTTTGTGTGATCTAGGAGCCTAAGCGTGAGGCAAGCTCTACATTGGAGTGAGATACTTGACACTTACGCCCAAACGCAACCAGCTGTCCCGCAGGATTCTTGAACTCTACCTTCGTGTATGCAAGTGTTCTCCCTTAATGGTTGTTAGTGACCAACTCGGTCATACGAGCTCCTGGATATGACTTACCCATGCCTTCAACTATACCTATACAATGAAGCATATCTCCCTCTTTTCCTGCGGGTTTGATAAAGGTGGTGGCAATGTCGGTCGAGACTCCGGTCATCCATTGCCCCTTGGTACCGACTGCAAGAGATCCGACAGAGTCGGTGAGCGAGGAAATGAAGCCACCGTGAACTGTCTACAAGTGGTAGTCAAATTAGGAAGAGGGAGAGAAGCAATGAAGGTTTGTATTTACCTTGTTTCGGTTTACTGGGCGTACACGTTTGCAATTAATGTTCTATCAGAGATGTAACTAACGGCTCACGATTCTGCGCTTCGATCTTCAAAGATACCTCTACTCGTCCCGGAACTGCTTTGTCGACTTGAAGCTAGACATTGGTTTTATCACGCGCACTTCTTTTAAATACGTTGTGCAGCTCACCGAAGGAAAACAGTGAGGGTCATGGCCTGCAAGTTGATCAGGATGTGGCACTATGAGGGACCATAGAAATAGTGTGCACACCTTGGTTTTTGACAAAAGACCCCCAGACCTTGGGTTAGAAGTACTTAGTCTACTGCATATAGCTACTCAGTCTGCCATACCTTTCGAGTAAAGCGCAGACATGCCGACATGGTGGAGGTCAACCAGGAAGCGGTTACGCTCACGTGAGCTTAGCGCCCAAATCCATCTATCCAAGTCTGGCCAAATCAAGGCTCAGGAGAGCCGTGATCATTCTCGGGCTTGTTGCTGACTTGTTCGCGCCTAGAGCCTAGCACTCGACCGGTCTATATGTTATAGTTGCCTTTTCGTATTATCTTTGACGTCAGCTACGACACCTCCACCGACACCCTTATAGGGGCACCCCTGTGACTTTGGGCTTGACAACGACTGCATGGGCCAACATGACGAATCCTGTGACTATACAAAACTACGTATGCAAAGTCGCGAATAATACGCAAATGTAACCGTGTTGATATTTTTGCTCTAGCAACTTGGGGACTCGCTTGGCAAGGGTGCCTTTGGGCAGGTGTATCGTGAGTGATGTGGCTTAAGTGGCGCGTTTGAGGCTGACAATGGCTTATAATAGGTGCACTCAACTGGACAACTGGGGAGACAGTAGCTGTGAAGCAGATCCAGCTGAGCGATGTGCCCAAGTCCGAGCTTGGTGAGCTCATGGTGCGTTCAACATTTCACCCAACATTCCACTTTCTTAACCAGCTAACACACCATCTTAGTCCGAGATCAACCTTCTGAAAATATTGGATGTAAGATTCCCCACACTGAGTCCCCACTCGATCACCTTCCAAAGCTCATATATCACCTAGCACCCGAACATTGTCAAGTACAAGGGCTACGTCAAGACTAGAGAATGTCTATTCATCATCCTCGAGTGAGTTCGTTATGAATATTCGGGCTGTTGCATTGGCTTACGTTCGTTCAAGATACTGTGAAAACGGTTCACTACATAACATCTGTAAACGATTTGGCAAATTCCCAGAGAACCTGGTTGCCGTGTACATATCCCAGGTTCTCGAAGGGCTCGTCTACCTTCACGACCAGGGTGTCATCCATCGGGATATCAAAGGCGCCAATATCCTCACCAACAAGGATGGAACCGTGAAGCTTGCAGATTTTGGTGTGGCTACGACCCCAACGGGCGCGCTGAACGATGCTGCTGTTGTCGGATCTCCCTACTGGAGTGAGTCCATTTGGGCTAGGCCGTGTATTTCATCTCACTGAGCTAACTCGTTATGGATCAGTGGCGCCCGAGGTTATTGAACAATCAGGCGCGACTACAGCCTCGGACGTTTGGTACGTAACTCAACTGAGTCTTACGCCGCCATCTTATCTTCTTGTAATTATTCAGGAGCGTAGGTTGTGTCGTCATTGAACTTCTCGAAGGTCACCCACCATACCACTTTCTCGACCCTATGCCCGCGCTCTTTCGTATCGTGCAGGATGACTGCCCGCCTCTACCCGAAGGTTGTTCGCCGGTTTGTCTGAACTTACTCGCACATTCATTTTCCCGTTACTGACCACAAAGTATAGATCGTGAAAGATTTTCTGTACCACTGTTTCCAAAAAGACGGCAACCTTCGAATATCGGCGAAAAAGCTGTTAAAGCATCCATGGATGGCATCGGCGCGAAGACAAATGGGGTCTGAAAAAGTCACCGGTCAACGACCACTTTCGAACTATGATGAAGCGGTCCAAAAGGTTCAGCAATGGAACGAGGCATTGAAATGTGTGTTCAATGCTAGCATTCATACCTAGCTATCTCTTACGAACTTACGATTTTACCCAGCCCCATCTCGTCCTGCAGCTCAACGCCAATCATCCAGAGTCGGACGCAGCCGAACGGTCGCAGACCCAATCGACACCTCGCCCACCCCACGTCCAACGGACCCATCAGCCAAGAACTGGCGTATGGGGTTTATCCCGCCCGTTTCACTCCCTGGACCGTCTGTATTTTCGCCACAAAAGTCCACACCAGGCCCAATCGAGACAAGAGGGGGACGAAATGTGCCGCAGATTGGTGTGACGAGTCCATTGGGGGCTGGAGCTGGGTTTGGTGCTGTATCATTGGTTGAACAGATGAAGAGTCGGGAAAGGGAGACGAATGCCCTCCAGAGAGCTGCTGAAGAGGATACGGATAATTGGGATGATGACTTTGAAGAGGGGATTTCGTTTACGAAGTTGCAAGGTGCGTTTTCTTGTCTGTTTATTTCCGTTCGTGTGTCCTTATACCGGTTCCAGGCGTAGCGATGGACAAGGGCTCCGATTCGAGCATGCTATCACCTAGCAAGGATCAACTTCCGGCAGAGAGCAAGACAGACGTGGAAGAAAACGTACAGACTATTCGACCTGCAAAGAGTCCTGGAAGCAGAAATGCGGCGTTGACGACACCTCCTTTAATGGATACAATTGTCGAGGATTACTCGGATTTGGGTGGTGAGGACGAGGACATGCAGATCGAGCAAAAGGTAGCGAGTTTCAAGGTACGCCCTCATGCCGTGTCTCATTCCTATTTACAAACCCGGTATTGTAGATGCGAAATGGCTCCCGTCGAGGTCTCTTCCACCCCGATGATATTCCCCGGTTCTCGTCCCGCCCTATAATCAGCGAACTGGCGCTCGACCTAACACCTACCAAAGTCCGACCTCAACCCAGCCTGCTCATCCGCCCCGGCCCGTCACCTATTACTCCCCCGCCTGCGTCTGCTCCAGTGTTGGGCCTCCATCGGTCTGGGTCCCAGTCGCAGTCTCAGTTGCCCCCACCTTCTGGGTCGTTGGGTCGAGCTGAACTAA
>JAYRCO010001289.1:0-10934 GCA_037042815.1 Ceratobasidium papillatum | reverse complement strand
GAAGAGAGAGTTCTGGAGGGGAAACAATCCGCCCAGGACACGGAGTATTTGAGGACGAGGACAGTGAGATCGAGGATCCCATATTGACAGGTAGCCCGATCCGTATAGCGCCAACTGCTCCGCTTATAAGATCAGACCTATTTTCGGAAGGTCTGAATTCTGTTGAAGAGTAGAACTTTTGCTAGCTATCACATCTCGGGCCCAGCTTTGCAACGTATCATATCGCATCTTTTTTGTATCACGCTTTCGATTTTAGTTGATGTTTGGCCTGCATATACTGCTTTGGGGAGAAATTACTGATCCTGTTAATGCGCAAGTACATCGTCGATGAATTTATATGATATAGCCAGCTAGACACTGCCGTATGGCCCCCGGCAACCCCTCAAGTTTGTGCCGCGGTTTTGGCTCAATTCCTTTCTTATTGCTGGGATGTTAACTGCCGCATTGCTATGCTGCTTGCTACTTGCAGAGAACGCTATTCACTCTGAGGTTGCTGCCTTGTCAGGTCGTGAAACTCAACGGCCAGTTCACTGAACAGACAAACCACAAAACCGGGATCAAATATTTCAGTCATTAGATGTTACTCCAGAAACCTATTACCCAGTGTCCTCTTCGGAGTGACATATACAAAAATTGGCACGATACAGAGAAGATTAGCATGGCCCCTGCACAAGGATGACACGCTAGTTCAGAGTGGACGGTCTATGGACCGCAATATTTATTTTGTTTTGTCCTCGCTTTGAGTTTCGTACGTTGGCAAGTCGTATCCGCAGGGGTTAAGGTGTGCCCTTTGTGGCTTTCTCGCGTGCGTACATTCTTATGTGCTGGTTCTGGTATCTACCTTATGTTTTGAGCAAGGAAAATATATTTATTCTTACACGACACGTGCATACAATCAACTGTAAATAGCTGTACACACATCCCGACGCTCCGATAAGTTGTCTCCCTACGTCACTCAGCCTAACGCTGTATGTCCTTTCGTTCTCCACCGCCGCTACATCACTACGGCGTCATTGAGTCAGCGTTGACCGCATATGGGGATGCGACGTCTCCGTATATATAGACAGATCAGTCCTAAGAGTTTAGGATAAGTCACGCGATAGGAGACGGGAGTGCACAGACCGACGTTCAGGGATACAAAATGGTCGCAGAGAGAGGGATTTGACTGCAAATCTTCCCTTCAACCACCATCCCTTTACCTATTACCCGCGCCTCTACCTCTCTCATACTCCTACCATTGCCACACCACGCACCCACTCTGTCTGGGCTACCCACTCGTTGGTGAGCTACCATAGGCAAGCCATTAGTCATACTCAGGGGCCGTCGTCGCCACCGACAGGTTCTCCGTACGCAGGCCAGACTGCCAGTCCTATTTCTACTCAGTTTTTAGTCCCATAACCTCTGTGTTTGTGACACCTCCGATGTAGAATTATTTGACCATTTATTCTCTCTCTGATCATGCTTACCTCCGTCGTCTAGTGGCTCGTAGCCCCTACTTGTCTGGTGCTTCGATGGGTTTATTGTCCTTCATGGCCATTAATCTTCCTCACCACTTTGTCACAGCTCTTGTTCTCTGTGGGTTGTCTGGTCGTAATTGGTGTACTGTACAATCTTTTCTGACACAGTCTTCACTATAGTGTGATCACATGCAAGCCAAACCTATGGTCAAACCTCTACAGTCTGTCACCTCGACCATCCACTGTCATCATATGATTAAACTAAACTACCACTATCAACGTGCGTCTATGAATAGGCTCATATATGCGTGTTACGCAGTTTGCTGACATGTTTCTTTCAGCTCCGCCACCATGTATCAAAGCAGCAACTAAAACAAAAGCCTTGAATCCCATTTATCTTCTCGTCTCATATACATATTATCTATCTCATCTCCTTCTATTTCCTCTTTTTCACTTCTTTCTAGTTTTGTCCTTTGCTGTATCTACTACCATTGCACGCTATCTCCTACCCTCTACCCTGCATGACCAGCGCCTTCGACGGTGCAGAACTGCACTGTATGATGCTTAAACTCAAACACGTAGAGCCGGGCCGCTCATGAATCTTTGACTTGTGTTCCCATCTGTAATCGTTCCCGTCTGTAATCGTAACCCGAACCCATAAACCATCCTCAAACCACGCCTATCTGTATGTTTATCAAGGTACGCCCCTGGTAGCGCCAATGATAGGTTAACCTTCTGGTTTATGATTTGTGAGCATACGCGTAATTTCTCTCAGTTAGCTGCACAGGTTAAAATTATACATGGTTTCATTGTAGTATTCACTCCTTAGAATATAGTACAACGGTCTGATACTTAAGTCATAGTAACGAGTTCTATAAGCGAGGTTAGCCGAATGACTCTGACCATCATAGGAGAGACAATAATGCATACCCTCAGCGGACCTAGGCAACATGTATGCGTTAGAAATTTGGCAGGATAACAGCCACCATAACCGCTTACGTTGGATGAATGGCAACAGTATCGTCTAAGTCTTTCTTTGTAGCTGAAACGCAATTTAAATTTATAGTGCTCGGCAAAGCAAGCAATAGACTTACCTCCCATCTTGACAGCAACACCGAAGCCCTGCATGACTTCATCGCTACCCATACCGAGAATATGCACACCGACAACTTTTTCTTCTGGGCCTACACAAACAAGCTTATACGCAGTTGGTTCTTTATGGCCATCGGGCATCATGGAATAGTACAGAGCCTTGAACGAAGATTTATCTGTTGAGGTGGTCAGTCAGGCGCGAGCTAGTTCAAACATAGTATTGCTTACAGATTTTGACTTTGTCGCCGTACTTCTCTCGCGCCTCAGGCTCGGTCAGACCTACCGTACCAATTGTGGGGTGACTAGGAACGGTCAATTACATGCACCCGCGCTTTAAGAAAACACACTCACGAGAACACAACGGTCGGGATGTTTTCATAACTGAGTTTATCGTCCTTGAACTCCGGAGGGCCAAACAAACGGTTCGACAAACGACGGCCAGCGGCAATTGCGACCGGAGTGAGAAGAGCCTTGCCTTGTACGTCGCCGATTGCAGTTATACTAGGTACGTTTGTCTGTTGATAGTCATCTACGATGATGTCGCCCTTCTCGTTGATCTTCACACCCGCCTTCTCAAGCCCAAGGTCCTCAGTAGAGGATCGACGACCAATAGCCCAGATCAAAGTATCGACCTCAAGAGTCGTCCCATCATTGAGGTGCAGAGTCAATGGCCCGCCGGACTGACCCTCGACCTTCTTAACTTGAGTCTCCTTGTGAACTTTGAGCCCGGTCTGGCCCATCCAGTCGGCGAGAGTATCTCCCAGGAGTGGGTCGAATGTACGGAGGAACTTGTCACGTCGAATAAGGAGATGGGTCTCAGAACCGAGGGTGTTTAAAATGCCTGCAAGTTCGACAGCGATGTATCCAGCTCCAACAACAGCCACCCTCTTGGGAAGGTGGTCGAGATCGAAGAAACCATCGCTAGTAATGCCTAAAGAGGCACCCGGGATCTTCTCCTCAGATGGGATAAGAGGGTACCCGCCAACAGCGATACAGATCTGGTCTGCCTCGATTTCTTTTTTCGTGCCATCGGCACCGGTAACTTCGACACTTTTTGGACCCGTGAGGCGTGCATAACCATGGATATGCTCAATACCCTCCTTGTTCCAATTAGAATCGTAAATTCCGTTGAGTTTCTTGATATAGGCGTCCCGCTTGAGCTTGAAGCTTGCCCAGTCAAAATCGGGTTTGTTATTTGGGCCTGCGGAGACAGCAGAAGCGAAACCGTATTCGGCGGCTGCGCGAAGCCGCTCAGAGGTATCTGCCGCGTGCCACATAATCTGGTTAAAGGATGAGAAGCGGTCCCCTTTTCGACTGACATACGAACCTTTTTGGGGACACATCCTGGATCACAAAATTTAAATGTGTAGGATGAATAACTTTTTAGGTCACCCACCGACGTTGACGCATGTTCCTCCTGGTTTCGTTGTCGCTTCAATCAACGCAACTTTCTTCCCATACTTCGCAGCTCGCCTCTGTACAATCATGAGTCCCAAAATCTGGAGTACATGCAATACAAACTCACGCTGGTTCCAGAGCCTCCGCTTCCTCCCCCAATAACGATATAGTCATAACGGTCATGTTTAGGCCTGTCAACGGGAGGCATGGTAGCTAGGGTTCGGGCGAGCTGTGGAAACATAAGTGCCAAAACTATCTTATGATCGCAAGTTGGCACACTCACGTTGTTGAGGCAAAAGCTTGCTGTTCTCGTTTGGAGAAGTTGAGGCACAGTACGGCCTGCTTGGGTACGGAGAGTTGAGGACGCCAGGTTGAACCGAAGGGATTTTATATGGTCGGAACACAGACCTACAGACCCGGATCGACGATCGTGGGAATCGAGAGGGCTAGGATCACCGCGGGGCCTTTTACTATACTGTTATCGTGTGCTCACGACTTCGGGCTGACTGAGACGAGTTGCTGGCGCGGTCACAATCACTACTGCCAACGCAATCAACACGCCATCATATTTCTATGCGGGATATCCATCTACCGTTTGTAACGGGAACGTCAGTTGCTTTAATTAGTACTCTTTTAGGAATGGCATCATGTGCACGTGATTTAACGCAATTCTTGCTGATCGCCACCTTCGTAGGCCGCTGAAACGGTTCGATTTGTCGAACATAAAAACATGACCACACATAATCTATCGTTTTCGGTCATGGAAGGCCTTACATATGCTCAGCATCTTCCAACACCTTTCATTACGACCTTCATGCTGATACATCTGACCGCTCCGGCAATGGCGAGCGTAGGAGGCATAGGCGCCGCCAATCAAGTTATGGCAAGTCGAGGCGGTCACTGCAATGGCAATCACTAATCGAGCATCGTTTAGCTCTTAGGCCGTGAATACTACCACGGAGTTCCTCAAGAGGCATTACTGGTATATGCCCCGATCACTCTGCATGTTGCAGCAGCTCTGGCCAAACGACTTGTGAAGATTGCGCGCGCGGCCCGAAGATCGAAGATACTTAAATTTAAAGAGCAACGTCCGAAGAGCATACGTACAATACTATCTAACAACGCTCTGCAACTGACGGGATATTCATTGCTATTGCTGCTGTCACCTCACATTGTAACACATCGACTGTTTCCTTCTACGCCCTCTCCGCCCATCTCTTCGATATCTCCCAGCGAGCTTGACTTTTCATATGTCAACTTTGGGCTCAAGAATTGGCCGGTACGCAGCTGGATCATGTACTCAGCTCTTGTTGCGGCAGGTATTATGCACGCTACATATGGCGCGCCTCTAATCTGGCGTACAATTCTAAAGCTATTGAAGAAAGCTAGGATTGTACATTCCGAATCAAAGAATAGGGGTTTGTGGCGGATTTCGCCCAAGGCAAGCCTGGTAGGAATCAGCGTTGTTCTCCTGGGGATGTTCAGAATAGCTCGCGAAGACGTGTTTCTAACTCGCTTAGCTTCTATGCGCATGCTTTCTTCGTATCGACTGTCTTATGTATACAGATAGTAGGCTCGCTTTGGTTGAAAATGTTATCAATTCAATATTTTATCGCTACAGCACGAAGTAAATAGGTTGGACATGAGAAGAACAGTGACGTGAACACAGCGAACGAGATACTGGACGTCTTATGCATAAGAACCACGCTGATGTGCGGTGGACAAACACTGCTCGACAACACCTAGGAGATGCGAGTTCTCTAAAGCTGCAGCCACCCGCTCCTTGTCGTTTAACTGCTTGTTCACTATACATTTACTTAATACCTTTCTTCCAAACCACAAGAACTCGACTACTCACCCGCGTTCTCACTCTGGTGGGTACCCTCTTGAATCATAATGTCGACCTTGTATCGGGTAGGTAGACTGCGCAATAGACGGACTCGCATTGACAGCCCTGCAAAGCAAACAATTCAATATTTGGTAAAGAATGCGAGTCAAATCCCGCGTACCAATCAGAGTTGCCATGCTGCAGTGAGGAATAGTCGGCGTGAACTTAATGAGAACATGGTTTGACGACACCGTGATCTGTTGCGCAGACACAACCTTGAGCTGCTCAAGTGTGAGCGGGTGCTCGGGGTCGTTTATTGATCTCAATAAATCTGCCACGATGGTTAGACGAAGCGCAAAAGGAGACACAAGTAATCCCATACCAAATATCTCAGCTGCATCGATGGGCTCATCTTCTTCTTCTTCCTCATCCAAGTCCATGTCTTCAGCATCCTTGCTGATCGACACCAGCGGATAATCTCCACCGATTAATGAAAGAGAGCCAGTGAATTCGCCCTCGTCGCTCCAGAGATACCTCGAGGTCTTCGACCCCTTTCGAGTTGTCGTCTTGGAGGGTGCAAATACCGCTGGGTTTGCGTTAATTTTCTCTGACATTGTGAGTGAACGATTAAAGCCAGTGGTCGCAGGTTCTGCGGTTTCGGCATTTCGCATTCTGGCTCCGCACCGGCTGTTTAGACCGGTTGCTGACCTCATCCGACGTTCACCTGCACTTCAGGGTCTAGTAAAGCGCGTCTCCCAACCCTCACAGTGTGGCAAGCCACTGCACTATTCCTCTCAACTTGTCTCCGACTAAAATTCAATATGCCTCCGAAGGTGAGTGATATTCGCCCTCAGCTCTCTCCCTCCTGCTAAGCTCTCATTTAGCGCAAAGCGACTGAAGCAACTGCTGAACGCACAACAAAATCGCGTCGCGGTGGCGCCAAAGAGGCAGCTCCTGCTAAGCCTACCAAAGCCACGACCAAAAAGGCTGCCAAGCAAGAAAAGACGTGAGTATCTGCTCGTCATTATTAGCCAAAGAATAGGGGGAGTTGGTTCGTTGGGTACGTTGCTTATTCTAAAACATCCATTTGTACTCACCATCTTATGACAGAACCTCCAACGGCTAGCGGCAGCTCTTGCACTATCTTACATTCAAACCGGATATTGATATCTGGTATTACAGCAAGCCCGTAGCGGCTGACGGCTTGGATCCAAGCTCATTCACGCTTGAAGGAGTCCAAACGATGTTCGATCGTTACATGGACGAGGATGACAATAATGTTATTGGAGGTGAGCTAAGATATTACCCATCTTGCTGGGCGGCTGATTGATATCCTGTAGGCGAGGGTATGGAGAAGCTGTGTGCGGATGCTTCGATGTCTATGGAAGGTGCCCTACCTCTACTTCTGGCTTGGTCGGCAAACGCAAAGACGCTTGGAAGCATCACTCGCACCGAGTTCACGGACGCATTTGGGAAATTGAAGTAAGTACATTACAGCGTATAATTCAGTACTACTCCATCTCTAAACCTGTCTGTTAGGATCGACACTCCCCAAAAGGTTGCCTTGATGACATCTGACTTGAACTCTTTATTTTTTGACTGTAGCATTGCTGAGAAAGGTATGCCGCTTTGTCGTGCATGGTCTGCCGAGGTTGGAAACTTAATGTTCATCTCGCCAGCTGCTCGCATGTCTCTCGGTAGTAGTGCAAACGGTGCCGACCCATATGACCGCACGCTATTTCGGTCTTACCAGCACAATATAGAGTCCACATATTCCAAATTTTACTCCTTCTGCTTTGCTCTCGTCAAACCACCTCAATCACGAAACATTGATATGGAGGTGAGTTTAAAGTCAAACGTCACTTAACCACTGTATTCACGAAATGCTAGACGGCAACTGCATTTTGGACTGTGGTTCTAGCACCAAAATATCTCATCGCCAACGAGCTTGTTGCCTTCATAACTGTATGTGCAAGATTTTACCGTTAAGGAAGCTAGCATACTAACCCTGCTACAGGAAAAAGGAACCTACAAGGCCGTTACAAAGGATATTTGGAGCATGGTAAAGATCTTACTGGACTGCTTTACTATTTATTGCTTACTCCAGCTATTATAGACATTGGAGTTCTGCAAGACTGTTCAGCCCAGCCTGCAAGGCTACGAAGAAGAAGAGGCAGCTTGGCCTTCACTTTTGGATGATTTCATCGAGTAAGCTGTCTTGTGAAATGCGGTTCGACGTACGTTAAACTGATTGGACAATAGATGGAAAAAGACCAAACTAGCCTTAGAGCCAGCTGAGGAAGCCATGGTCGAATAAGTTGGAATGAGAATACATATGGTAGGCGTATAATATTTCTAATTTGCATGGGCGTTGTCATTCTTTGTGCATGTTGTCTATTATGTCTGTATTTATTACTTTTCTGCAACGTATGCATTTGTCAGCAAGCGCTTACACCTGATCGTTTAGTGAATAGGGGCTTGTTGTTAACCCGCACTCAACCACCATCGGATGCTTTACACAGAACTCTTGGCGCCATGAGAATTCCCATTCGCCTTATACCCTACGTACTAGTCACAACACTCGTTTATGCAACGTTCGTTCTCTTGAACATTCTATCACTACCAGTTTGGATAAACATCCACACGCACTCTGCTACTCAACTTGTCCACAATTCCATTAACCCTTGTGCCTCATGGAATGACATCAAATCTACTACTGGCCAATGTCTAACTCAACTTGCACGTTCTGTATCAATCTTCGTTCAATCACTTCCACATGGGGATCTCAGGGGTATGCACCAAACCCTCAGCTCAAATCTCTACGGCACACCGATTGGAGGGGCTTGGTTCGAGTACTCTGTGGCCCCAGACGGGCTTAACCTCACCCTATCGGATAACATCATATTCACACAAGGAGATCCAAAACATGCAGCTATACTTCCATCGTCAAGCAATGGATACCTCAACTCACGTATCGATCTCCGGCGAAGGAAGCGTGCCTTTGACGAGCAATCAATCAATCCTCTTCCTCGCCCATCTGTTTCGCTACATCTCCGCGACGATGCTATGTTTCAACCCAGGAACATTGATTCAGCTGTGCTCGTCAGCCAACTTCACGAGGCCATCAAGCGAAATCAGAATATCGAGCGGGAAAAGAACGCGCGGAAACTTCGGAAGACCAAGAAGAAGAAAGGGAGTAGCAAGAAGAAGAGCTCATAGCTGGTAGACTTGTATGCGGACTTTTTGTGCAAACAATGTGTATTATCATGTATTTGTATGTATGACAATCCTAGAGACCAGAGTACTTTGACTCTTTGACCTGCTACCTCCAATGTCCTGTGTAAACTTAGCCTGAGCCAGCGACGTACACCTTGCCGAGCGTGATCTGCTGGAACTTGTCATACAAGGCTAGGACTCCGGCTGAGGCTACACCACGAAAGATATTCGCACCCATCCCCTTGAACAAGGACTTGGGTCCTTCTTTAGCCACAATCTGAGCCCCAGCATCGAACATCGACTTGTAGTGGGCCGAAGTCCCGGACGTCATCATCATACGGCGGCTGAAACATGTAATTGAGGATATCATGGATTGGGTATGCACTTGGTTACGCTTACCGGATCGTATCCAAGGGGTAGGCAGCCGAGCTAGCACCAGTTGTGACGCACCATCCGAGGAGGAAAGATGCGAGGAAAGAGCCTTGAAGTGATCCAACAAGTACAACAGGCTCTAAAATGCCAAGTTAGATTGTGCATAGAGCACTGAGCACGAGGGACTCACTGAGAGAGTCATACAAGCCGAAATAAAGTCCACGATAAACGATGATACCGGCAATAGACGGAACAAACCCGCGGTATAGCCCAGCAACACCGTCGGACCTGAGTGTCTTGCGATACACGTCAATAATTCCGTTGTATTGGCGTTCGTTGCCCTTGGTCGATTTGGCGTCACTAGCTAGGCGAGTCCTAGCAAAGTCGAGCGAGTACACGAAAACGCTAGACGAAGCTCCAGCCGCGGCTCCAGATGCAATGTTTCCTCCGAACCACTTCCACCAGTTTTCTTCCCTCTTGAAGCCGAACAGGGCCTTGAAGTAGTCCTCTTGGAGCAAATCAGCACAAATTTCGAAAATATATGCGATATCCAATAGCTCCGCCACTTACTAAAGGAGAAGTTTAAAGCTTGAGTTGGAAAGTAGCGAATCACGTTGACATTGTTGCTACGCCAAAAGGCGCGTATGCCTTCCTCGGTATACGTTCGCCGGAAGCAATCGACGATGCCTTTGTATGGAGTGTTCAGGCGTCCATTCTTGAGCATTTCGTCCTGGTTCTGAACCAACAACTAAAGACAAGCGGGTGATTCCACTACTCTTCAAAAGTCTGAAATACAGCCGTACCTTGACACGCTCGATGGGAGCAGTCACAGTCTTCGAGATTGCCTAACAAAACATTTTCAGCGTAATAGAACATGTAAGATCACCAATAGTCTTACGGCAGACACTCCGCCCATCATAAAGTTGACTTTAAGTAAGGGTGTTGAGTACAGCAAGTACCAACTTAGTGAACAAAAGACATACGCATAAAGTCTTGAGACGCGTTGGTACGTTTGGTGACGTCCGTCATGTTGGGTAGTATAATATATTGAGTGGTGGTTTAACTGAGCGATGGTCTTGGGTGGTATTACAATATTGCTTTTATACTCGAATAAGTGACTAGAGTACCACATAGATGCAACCAGACTCGGGCCGTACCGTGCGATTACAGCACAGGTGGCCGAAAAAGACGGCATGAGCCCTATACGCTGGATCAGAACGGAGAGTTATTGGAATCCGCTCTCTCCCATAAACCAAAGCGCGGGAGTCCAATCGAGAATAAATCGAGTCTCTAAGCAGGGAGATTTCGGGGGCTGAGTCATCTCGGCCACGAGCGGGAAACAATTAATAGCTCAAGAGCACCACACAGCACAGCATATACGATGCATTGAGCTCCGTGATCGGTGTACATACTCCGTGCGATTTTGCAAAACTGTGTATCATCAGTTGGCGCTTGTTACCTTTTGGAGCAAATGAGACCTAGCACGTGATGAGATTTTTTTTTTTTTTTTTTTTTTGCATTCATATTTAACGAGCTACACGAACACAGGGTCGAACCGCTCAGAAACACAG
>JAYRCO010001288.1:0-10957 GCA_037042815.1 Ceratobasidium papillatum | reverse complement strand
TGTCCCGCGGGATAGTGCACAGCCACAGACCCCAAAATTTGTCAGCAGGTGCGCGTGGGCTCTGCGGTCCCCCACGCACAATCAGAATTGAAATTGAATTACAAACCATTGAGAAATAAGCAAAACAATTTCCAAAACCCGGTGCAGAGAAATTTAATTGACATTGCATTGATTATATATTGAATACTTATCCCGTGGGATTACATTCCGCGGGCCGATGCTCATCGCTTGTGGGTAACCCGTATGTGGGCGTAGAGCACTGATGAGCATCGGTTACATGTCATGCCCTACCCGCGAGATGCATCAGCGCTGGGTAACATGACCCGCTGAAAGGTCTCGAGTGGTGATGACGGGCGTAGACGTGGACAATGTCGACGTAGATGGTGCAGGTAGTGCAGACAGAGATGGCACAGGCAGAGACGGCACAGGCAGAGACGGCACAGGCAGAGACGGCGCAGACAGGGACGGCGCAGATGGGGATGGCGTAGACAGGGATGAGTGGGCCGGCACAGCAGCCGGTTGCTGAACTATAGACTCGAGCTCTTGAGACTGCGTAGGGATGTTGTTAGATTGGCGTTTAGCTGATGTAGTAGCCAGCATCTGTGTTGTTGAGTGGATAGCCTCAAGGAGCCGACGGGCCAACTTTAGGACGATTTGGAAGTCTTCGAGGGGGAACTGGCTAATGTCGAAGTTGTTTGGTTGATCCGTCGGCGGTGTCAGCTCCCCGTTCATTGCAGCATAGTTGAGAATGAGTTTGATCACTGCGCGAACCACCCAGACAGTGCCGTTGTAACCCCCAATAAGCGTCCCAGTCGGCTCATGGCGGATCAGCGATGTTTCAATCATATCTTTGACAAAGATAAAGATATAGCAAAGTCGAGAGCGTGGTTCAGCCAGAGCGCGAGGAGCAAAATGACTAGGGTGGAGCCAAAAGTTGACGTAATATTGCAGGCCATCAAGGAGCGGATTGGGGGATGAGGGAAGAATAGTGGGCATGGCGTCTGAGTACGGTCCAACCCAAACGCCAGGCTCGGTCTAGAATTCAATTGATGATACGAGTCAGTACAAGGTATATAAAAGTAAGGTATTACTTACCGAAAGGGGCGAATGAAGCTGCATTCCGTTAATTGAATCAACAAGTTTGAGTGTGATTGACGCGCACTCAGCCGGGAGGGCTGTGCACCACTTGATAAGCAGCGCCCTCTCCTGGCCATCGATCACAGCCGTCGGGGACGCAGGTCCAGTTGGGAGGCCGAGGTAGTTGGGGCGCTTGACCACTGTCACCGCCACGGCCTTTGCCCGAGTGAGGAACTGAGCATATTCAACACTTTCGGGGGAGTACTCCATCCCACCCAGAGCATGACATCTCGTCACAGTCTCGTCGAACACAAGTACCCATTGCTGTTTGTTCGAGCCCGTTCCCTCGAGCCTGCGCGAGGACTCTTGGCTAAGAGCGGGGTCGATAGGGTTTGAGCCGGCGTTGACTTTCCCGAATTGGATATATTTGCTGAGGGTGACGGCGCCGCTCTGACACAAGGCGAAGTGTTCGAGCCAGCCGAGAACGACGGCGAGGCGAAGGTCATTGGGATCGCCAAATTCGAGACCAGCCGGACGGCGATCAGAGGGGATCCATGCGTCGAGGTCTGCGCTGATGGCCTCCCATGGCACCTTGCCCTGCCCGCCTTGGTATGCTAATATGAAGTCTGTCTCAGTAAAAGGAAATTTAAGAGATATAATAGATAAGATACGTACTCCATAACATTGTGAAGAAGATCCGCAAGATCTTCTGTAGCTCTGCAAGCTTGAGGCCCAATGTCGGCGGGACAAGCGGGAACTTGTCCCGTGCCGGGTCGCTAGTAACCATTGGTCTAGGCTCTTCGGTTTTCGAGTTTTGAGCTAAGGGCAGGCTCATCTATCAGCGGTAGCAGAAATGATACTTTGATCTAATACTTACCGGCCAAATTTTGGACCCATGACTTAATCCAGCTAACAAGCCGTTCAACTTCCGACGTATCGGCCAATTCCCCCATGCTCTCCGTAACAATGCTATCAAAGAATGGTTAGACAAGATGACAAAAGGTAAAAATAGTAATACTTACGTTCTGATATTGTACTCGTCATTCGAGTCTTGATATAAAATCTGTGAATTGACTTTGACGCCAGCCACCCGCTCGGCCTCCTTCACCATCGCGTTCCACTGAATGAGAAACTGATTAATGTATCTATTTTGCAAACAAGTCATTATACTTTCGCACTACGTTATAAAAGCTACTTACTCGGCTTTAGCGTCACCATCAAGCATCCCAAGGGCACGCATGGTTGCAAGTTGTTCCGTCGCCTTTGCTCGATATATCGCTTGGTCAGCCGCAGAAAGTCGTCCAAACAACTCGATTGTGACAGAGCGACGAGTACCGACGTTGAGTTCAACGTTAGGGTGCTGGTCCTTGTACTCCTTCATCATCTCCTCAAACACATCAGGGTTATCCTGCCTCCAAATGTCGTGGCCATAGATTCTCTGTTTGCACACGACCGCTGGTTTAGGTTTGGCCTTGGTAGATGCACGGCTCGTATGGTTTGTAAGGTAGGAGTAAGCGCCCTATTGAGGTTAGGTCATCAGACAATTAGAAGCACAACTATTTAAGAAAAACCAAAGTACTCACGGGAAGAAGAACGAGCCCATACTGCTTACGCGCCGTTTCCGAAAGGTCCGAATACAGCTCGTCGCAGAAGGGGCCGATAAGCTGGTCGTAGGTATAGGTTCGGCCGTTGGACGACTTGTTTCCTCGCTTCCCAAGGCGCGCTCGAAACGGGTCGCCAACAAACTGGTTTAGGAAGGCCTTATGCTCCTCGGTGAGCTGCTGGGGGAGTCGAGACACCTCGGGGAGTAAGACGACTTGGAGGTCGGGCCAAATTGTCTTTGAGCCGGGGGTGGTAGTGGCCATGTGAGAGACAAGAGGGGGAGACTATCACAGGACGCGGGATGATGGTTCTTGTGAGCATAGCGTCGGCTTAAATGTTATCGGGTTGGGAGGCAAAAATTCGCAAGGTTGAATAGGTGAAAGTGGTGGCCAGAGGGTTCAGATAGATTAGTGTAACGTAACGGTTGCTTCCGGTTGCTTCGCTTCCGTGGGAAGTTGATTGTCAGGCTTCTGATGACCCCATGTAAGATTGATCATCATAAAATGCCTTTATTGACTTGTCCGCAACGCCATCTTCACGGGTAGCTCCAGCTTATACCATGCGTAAAGTAACAACTTGAATATATTTTGTGCCATCCGTGTACCAAGTCCAGTACCCACGTTCGTACAATTTGTGCTCGTTGCACAGGCTGCCCCAGAACGCGGAGTTCTAATCATTCGATTGCCCCGCAGTAAACCGGTTTCCAGCCGCAATTTCTTGAGGGAATTCGCTTACCCACATGAGTCAAAGTCCAACGGTCCATGCTGCATTACCCCATCAAGCCCTCTGCCGATCCCCCAAGGGCTGGGCAACGTGTTTCAGCGCAAGCATACCATGCGGTCGTGAGTGGAGAATCATCGGCTACACGATATACGGGGCTCCTCTCGTGTCCTAGACCGCAGCTCTAGATTGTCAGCACGTCGGCCGAACACACACAACGCGTTGAGACCGGCGTAGCATAGCCGAACGCACATGGTTGCCATGAGCCAGGGACACAGTTGGCTGTACAGTGTGTAGCACAGGACGCATATAGTCAGAAGTTTGATTCATGTCGACTTGGTCCTCCTATGCACACAGTGGAAGCATGAGTGCTACCCACGGCGTGCGCTCACCAGAAGACATAAGACATTGTTTCTTTGCGTTTGCTCACTTCCAAAACTCATAAGTATGGTGGTATATCACTTGCTATCAGCTCTAGCATCCTGACGTCCCAGCCTGTAGTGTCACAATATAGCAAGCAGATCTACTACGCTGTTTTTATAAGACAACTACTTGCCTGAGTAGCCGCAACACGCTCACGGGCCCGGTACGTACCCTTTCTAGCATATACGGTGCCTAGAGAGTCCAGTTGCTCAAGCGAGGGTTAGATGCGCAAATACCTTGTTCCTGGATACATGATGCGCGCAGCATCGGCCTGTGGTGATTGGCGCAGAGAAATCGGCCACCTTCGGGGCCAATCCCGACTGAGAATCACGATAGGGTAGTTCGGGGCAAAATGAGCGCGATCTTGCCGTAATGAGGAACGCAAAAGATATTGCTGCCGATTGTTTTCTGTCGGCCGAGCGGGGAGTAACAAAAAACTGACCATAAGAATATAGCTTCTATGACCATTACTTCTGGTTCGACTATATGCGTTCATTTTTTTACCGCATATATAAATAAGATAACATGCCAGATTGGCCAAACCGCGCACCTGCACAAGTAGGACTACCAGTCACTTGGAAGCCAAGTATTAAACCCCCTATCATGGTACCAATCTCAGCAGCGCAATTCTAGAAGGTCAGAGGGCGTTTCGGCAAGGTTCTTGGCATATGGATTGGTCGCGCTCGCCTCATGATCCATGATAAGGCATTGCGATACCGAGTGGAAATTACTGAATAACATTATTGTAAATTTTTGCGATGTTATTGAATGGGTTACGGGCATTTGACGAAGGAGAAATCACTAAATACCCCCCCCCCCTTTCCCAATGGCTTCGAAGCGAGCAAAGGTCACCCACTACGTCTCGGGTAGGAACCAGCCCGTCGTTCAGTTTGTCCTACACCACTCTTCGCGCCAGTCGGCTAAAACCTCCTCACGCACTCACCAAAAGCGTCCGCCCGCCCCTCGAATCATCACCTTCAGTGCTAAAGGTTCGCTACAGCCCAAGATCCCCACTATGTCTCAGTTCTCGTCGGACGAATCTCATCCATCTATCGACGATTTGCCTCTGCTTGACCCTCCGCTTGACGAACTTGGCTCTGAGCCGGATGACTCTTCGCCGTCTGAAGAATCTAGGGAGTCCAAAGAGACAGATTCGACTAGAAAGGTGAGCTAAAACAATGCCCAAGCTGATCGGTCTAACAGTTCTTACATAGACAGCGAATCTACTTCTCGCGTCTTGGCTGAGCGAATCGTCTGACGATTATCTTCACATCCGGTACGAGTCAGAAGCCCCTCCGGGCTCCAGCGTATGCGACCACTGCCAGCTAAATGCTGAGGCGATCTTCCGCTGCGTTTCGTGTATGGGGTCGCCGACGTACTCCTGCGCCGCGTGTCTCGCTTCTGCCCATTGTCGCACCCCAACCCATCGTATCGAGCGCTTTGACTTTGACGAAATGCTGTGGACCTCTGCATCCCTGGCCGATATAGGATGTGTTCTACACCTTGGCCATCGCGGGGCCGCCTGTACAAGCAACAACCTCCTCTCTAGGATCCTCGTCGGTCACAAAAACGGCTTTACAACCATCCAAGTACACTATTGCACTTGTCTCCACGCGCCCTCAAAGGGGCTTCAGTTGCTATTGGCCGGCCTTTTCCCATGTACCGACCAGCATCCTCGCTCTGCCTTCTCCATTCCACTCCTCGAAATGTATAACATCTTCCTCACTCTTGGTCGAACCTCGGCACACAAGTTCTATTCGGTTCTCGAACGTCTTTCAAAGCCCGGGTTCCCTGTCGATCTCAAGGATCGGTATCGCGAGCTGATGATGACACATCGTAAATATTTGTTCCTGTTGAATTTGCAACGATCCGCTCGTCACTTTGCCCACCACGAGACCGACGTCAATCCTGGCGATCAAGCGCTCGACTGCGTCGCTTGCCCACGACCTGGGGTTAACTTCAACTGGGCAGAGGTACCTGAGGACGAGTAGTAAGCAGTTGCATAACATCATCTCTAGTAACAGCTAATAATATCATTTTACTCGTCAACAGTGAATGGTTTAGAGTGTTTTTTAGCTACGATGGGAACTTTCGGAGTGTTCGGAAGTCGAAGAAGGTTGAGCACGGCGATTTGTGTCTTTCCGACGGTCTCGCCTACTTCTCTCGTAAGGAACCGTACAAGGAGTGGACAATAGGTGTGGCCCAACTACAGCCACAGAGAACGGTAAGCATGGCTGGTGCGCCGGGCACTCACCCACTGAACCACTTCTTGCGCTGAATAGGAAAAACCTACCTGCGACCATCACAAGGCGGGTAACGACAACGCAGTTAAATCGGCGGGCCGAGATGTGACTGGCGTCGGAGCATTGACGTGTACGAGCCATAGCTGTTTTGTTCCGCGCGGTATGGTGGATTTTTTCAAGGGCGAGCGGTGAGTTTTTTTCTTCTTGTCAGTGATTCCCCAAGTCCGTCCTCTTATAATTATTTTCCGTTCTATTCGTAGATTTATCTACGCGGATTACGCCTTTGCATCGACCGTCGCTCATCTATCGCGACGCGGTACAGTCTCATACGGGCTCACCTACGACGTATGGTGTCATTGGATTGTCAACTTGACCAAACGGGCGGAAAACCTCCCGTCTTCGATTGCTCTGCCCCAAGATCTCAATCTCGTCGGCGGCATCCCTAAATTCCACTTACCTGGCCACGACCTCTCTTGCTATGTTCGATACTCGCTCGACAACATGCAACACGTCGGCAGGATGGAGGGAGAAGGTCCTGAGCGCGTCTGGTCCCACCTCAACCAACACTCCGGTAGCACCTCGGAGCAAGGACCCGGCGTTCGCACCGATACAATCAATAACCTTGCGTATGAATGGAATTATGAGAAGATGATTCGTATGGGTAAGTTGAGGGTTTTTGCTTATTATTACGAGTTGCTAACCAGCTTCCAAAGATCGTCATCTCATTGGAAAATTTAAAGAAGCTAAGAAGATGTACCGGCAGCAAAAGACAGTACACGAAGATCTGGCGGCATGCCTGCCGGACGATGAGATTGCCGAGTGGGAGACGGAATCGTTGGAACCCACGCAAGACGCGCGAGGAAAGTGGAGCAGCCCGTTGATGGACCCGGTTTGGACTGGTGATTAACCTTGTTTAATCTGATGTTTTATCTGTACTCATTATTACTACTACAAATCAAAGACGGATCGTTTCAATCCGTGGTGCGCGAGGAGACGAAACTGGAGTCAAGTACGTCTCGGGTACTAAGAAGACGCCCAGGTGTAACTCGATGGCTCGCTGATGGCATAGAACTCGAGCATAACATGTAGGTTTGTTATCTAATGCTACAGAGCATTTTTACCTATAATGAGTCTTGGTAGGCGTCGAATTGAGGAAGAGGCGAAGGAACATACTGACCCAACCCCCCGGCAAGCCGATTCGCTCAACAAACAACGCATCAACCTTCGCGATCGCATCGTCAAACACCAGAAGCAACGTGCTGGGCTCACGGGTGCTCTCGCCGGCCAAGAGCCCGACCATCCCGACGTTCCTCCATCAGTTGATGATGAGCCCGAACATTCACAACTCGGCCTCCCCTCATCTTTCCTCCCCTCGTCTCTTACCACTTCCCGAGCGTCCTCTCTCGCCGATCTGGAGTTTGAGCTTCGTCGCGGAACGTGCGAGGATGCTCTCGATTCCCTTCGTCGGCTTCTCGGAGCCAGGGCTTTGACCTATAGATACAAGGATCAGCATATTCGAGGTCAGGTGCCAACAACACGCGCCCAAGACAGTATCCGCGCATACACAGCCAAGATCACAAAAGCAAAATGGCGTTACGACAACTCCCGCTCCGCTATGATCCGCCTAGACGTCGACGCATCTATTCTCGAGCGATACCAAGAAATTGCGTCGGAGGACCTTAAGTCCCTCAAATCCTATCTCGAGGACGAGTCTCGCGGCACCGGCCAAGGCTATGCTTCAATTCCATGGATATGGCGAAACTACAACGGGCGAGACGCAGAAAATTGGCAGGTCACAGGTACGAGGTGTCATCTCCTTACCTAGTACTTATCCTAATTATTTCACCAGCTCTCAAGACCGAATGGTTTCGATCGCGAGAGCGTTATAAACGATGGGAGGAACAGCTGGTCCTGTTGAAGCGTGAGATGGTCATGACCATTCGAACTTTCCGAGCGCAAGAGGAGAGCTGGAGCTGGAAGGCTCGGGTGCGTTGTCCGACGACAGGGATGCGCGGCTATGCATTGAAGCAGAGCCGGTTCTATGGAGAACTCGCTCGTCGCGCATTGAGAGCATTCCGCTCGGATATACAGGTAATTCAATTTGCTTCTTTTATCAACCAGAGTTGAGCTAAGAGATTCAACCCTATAGGACGATATAGTTACTCTTAAGTGGGCTGAAATTTGGCTGCGCAACAACGCTAATGGTACGTTACATGCGTTTTATTTATTATGAACGAGGCTTATACTTCTTTAGATCAAGGATTCTTGAGTGATGCACTTGGGGCGACAAGCTGACTCGGCTCATATGCTGAAGCTGGCGTAGCAGATTGTATATAACAGGTCAAATATATTATGTCATATCGGTTTTATATCACGTGCTCTAAGGTTTGGTTAACCACGCGACAACAACGGTATGTGCAGAGTTTCAAGATTCTTAGACAGCAGATTAGCGATATGGGAGGGGATAGAAGACCTAGTCTTCGGATATGGGGGCCATAAAATAGTATGTGCAGAGCACGCTTGTTATCGTAGGCGTCTTGACCGCTCCATTCTTAGTTGATGGATTTAACCCGTCATTGCACTTGTGAAGCGAGCGCGTGCGGTTTACGAGTGTCGGTAAGTGCTGCTATTTTCACTTCGCGCTCTTTGTTTCTGATGTATTGACGTACTTGTAGAAACTCTTGGCTCCCCTTTCGCCAAATCAAAAAAGCAAAATCGACTTAACCACCGACAAGGTCAGTTTTTTTCACAAACGTTCTGCCGGACTAATTGGTTTGAATTGTTCAGATACAACGAACATTCATATTGCGTGCCCATGGTCGAGTAATAGTTCGATACCAGGGGCCGTGTCTGGTACAGCTATCCGACCGCCCCGAGTCCTCCAATGTTTTTCCCTTGTCGTCGCCGAGATTCCCCTTAAGACCGGTTCTGGGGCCGTAATGTAACCATGAACGCTAAGCTGGCTGTGAAGGGTACGTAAACATGGCTCTGATAGTCTCGTCATAACGCTTACCGCTGTAATCGATAGCTAGACCTTTTTATGCAAAATCCCTATCCATATATAACACGTATCGGCCGCTTTGTAGCTGTGTTTAACGTAGAAATTCCATCTTTTACTCACCGAGTCCTCGTTGTGAATGTCGGAGAGAGCAAACAAGCAACCTTTCAAGGCAGTTTTTGAACTCGCTGGGCAACCAACTCATGAATCAGAACAGCGATTTTGGTTCAGCCGCCAATATCTCGATATTAGTGCTTATAACCACCTAGATCAACAGGTGGTAACTTACTAAATGGACGCCCAACTTTGACTTGCCCAATTATATCCCGGTCTTGACGGCGATGTTGTCGCATGTAACGACCAATGCTTAAGAAATGCGCGCTCATAACATTCTTGCGATGTTATCGCTATCGTCCGTCAGTACCAATTACTACTTACAGATTTCTGAACCGCTGGGCTATTGATTGCTGCGTAATGGTCAGCTCTGGTTCAACGGCTAACGGTCCCGGTGATGTTATTGCTGGCGCTCAAACCCCCTATCCGCCAGTAACAATGATTTATTATGGCTTTCTAAGCTGCTGTGTAACTCATCTATATAGTAGATAGCCAGCTTCTGCCCAGCCGGTAACATCCTCATTCTACCGGCGATATTGTCGGGTATACAACCAAGCTTAGAATCAAACGCCCGGCGATAACATCCCCCGCAATGTTATCGCCAAATGTCCCAGTCCCTACCTGCGAGCACTAATCAACACTCACACATTTTTGGATCTTTGGGTTATGAACGCACCAGCACTGGAAAATCCGCCAGAACCGACGAGCGCCAAAAATCTTGTGAGTGCTCTTTGACCAAAAAATCAACCACGAGCCAAACGAGCACAGCGCTCATCGTGCTCGTGACTCATTTTTGATCGAAGCGAGCGCACAGGAGCAAATCAGGCGATCCTGAGCGCTCGAGATTCCTACCGGATTTCTTAGTGGAATGGGCAGTTGGCTTCGACTTAACCGGTAACATTGCTGTCGAGAGAGCGGTATTACCGCGTCTACAAACTGCGCGCACCCATAGTATCCCCATGAGTTTATTGCCGGCACTCCAAACCTCTGTCTACTAGTGCTAATCGCTGATTACAGTTTCTAAGTTGTTGAATAGCCAATCTATAGAGTGGACAGCCAGCTCGGCTCAGCCACTAACATCGCTGTTCTGGCGCCGATGTTACTGCATATACCAGCCGGTACGAAATCGAACGTCGCTCGATAACATCCCCCTGCGGTGTTATCACCAGACGTCCCATCTCCGGGCTGCGAGTATGTTGAGGAAATTGACTGATACGGAAAGTTACGTACTATTCACATGTTGATCTCGCTCGCATTCACGAGCTGATCCCAACGTTTATTTTCTCTGATCTGACGATCTTTTCTCTGATCTGACTCAATGACTTCTAATGATGTGACTCGTATTTCTTCATCACCTGTATTCGTCTCTCTGCCGTGTGCACCGCCCTCTAGCTAGTTATAAACACCTGTACCACGTCGCTAGTTATTCATCGGGTAAATCATGTTATGTTTTGTGTAATTTCCAAAGCGCTCCGCAGCTTTGTACATTGAGTGGCGACATATACATCGCTTAATTCTCAACAGAGTATTAATCAGCGCTTGTAGCTTTCTAATCGCTGGATAACAAACGTACAAAATGAGCGATCGCCTCCGAGTTGGCCCATGACATCCACGCCTCAGCCAAGATGTTATCATATTTAGTAATCAATCTAGTAAACTACACTCGCCAATAACATCGCCGCGATGTTATCGCTGACGCACCAAACCCCTATTCGCCAGTGCTAACCCCTATTTACAGATCTCTAAATTGCTGGATAACTAGTTTACAAAGTGGGTAGCC
>JAYRCO010001287.1:0-10957 GCA_037042815.1 Ceratobasidium papillatum | reverse complement strand
AGAATGAGAATGGGACGCGTATATGCGCGGCTTGTCAGTTGCGTCGGATCATGGAAATAATCGGATCTTCAACAAACCGAAAGCCCAAGTTTTATGTCAAGCTTATTGCCACTCAATACCAAGGACTGTAGCCACACATATGCTCGCGTAATTTTGGTGCCAACAGCGAGCACGATATTAGCGCTTGGCGCGCCGAGTAGCTGGATTCTTTCAGTAGATCATCAAGTGCTTTTCACTCCAGGCCCCTATCTCAAGGCCAGGCCAAACCCTCATGGACGAGCGGAGATTGCAAGAGACCAGAAACCCGCTGGGGTATTGATCATCAAACAACCAGAAATGCATCACAAAGGTCTAGAACTTCGCCAGCTTCAACAAGCCTTATGAAACATTGTCTCGAGTTACTCGTGATAGTACTCCAATGGACGGATTCTATCACCCATCATGAGTAGATAGACGCATGAGCAATTGACCCCTCGCTGATGGCCGTGAGTTATTTGTTTTTTCTGCATGAGCTTAGACGTGGGATCGGATTTTCGGCCTTATCTTTGAATTGAGTTGCAATTGGGTGGAGCATAGAGTGAAAAGCACCTCACGGCCATCAGATGACCATTGCGTAGGGAAAGTTTGACACCATGACAGCTCCTTATCTCTCCTCAAGGTACAGAGCAAAAAATCACGACAATGACTTAGTACTCCTTACGCCTTAAAGGTCGTTGAGCTGAAACTAGACCGCTAATCGTGGAGCACATTACCACCTCGTTGAATATCTGCTCATATGGCGATCGTATCCCGGCAACACGATTTACAGAAGTTTCAGTCCGAGCTGAACGAGTCGGTGGACGATATACAAACCATGATAAACCATCTGGGGACAGTCAAGGATGATATCAGTAATCTACAAAATGAAATCGATCGGTAAGTAATTCTCTATCAAAGGTACACAGATATTTTGGAGTAGCTTCAATCCACGTTTTAGTCACCAGTCTGGACAGCCTGCCATTTACCAAATGAACGCGATATGTGGGCGTTGTACTCGAGACACCCTCAATGCCCTCAGTGGTGCAGGCGAACTGCGATCCAAACACGAGCAGCTTTGCTACCTGTTTTCAAATCCCACCTCTACTTCTGAAGCAAGAACTCTTACTCTCGACATCCAGCGACTGTCAGGATATGTCTTTGCCACAGTGAATTCAATTAAACACTCACTTGATGATATCGACTACTACGCGAAGTCTCTTGAAACCCCACGCAAGGAGCCGTGGTGGAAAAAGGTCCTAGCCTGGATCCGCGATCTACTTACACTTGCTGCGGCCGTGACAGCATTGATTCCTGGCATTGGTGGAGTGGTTGCCGCTGCGCTCGGCATCGGCGTTGGTTTGGCGAGTGTCGGCAGTACATTTGGAGGATATGGATCGGGGGGATCTCGGTATGCTGCGCTTCAAGCAGCTGTTGAACAGACCGTCGCCACTCGCGAAACCTTGGATGAAGTGATCGCATTTCAGCCAGGTCTTGACCAAACCACTGGCGAAGCGTTGTCCATACTGGACGATTACGACAGGATGAAACGGATGCTGGCGGGGCAACAAGCCAACTCGTACACGTAGGCCCTTTACGATTTACCACGGTTTAGATTACTAACATAAAGTGCATCACCCAGGCAGACGTGGTAAAGGCAATATTTCGCTACATTGAAGGAATAAATGAGGAAAATTCTGTTTGAATCTGCGGCACGGTTATCCTGCCAGTGTAAATAAAAAAACTAAACATGAGCCACAATGTAACTTTCTGTCCCGATTTGCGTGTAGAACCCAGAAATATGATTAGGGTCGAGGTATTGAACATTGTAGTTGGATGATTTTGGTCGCGCATTCGCCAAAAGCCCTGAAAATAAGATGTACTTGCTCATAAACGTAAACGAAAGTATTCCTTGGCTATGTATGCGGCTTAACCTCGTGATGATTATTGACCTAGCAAGTGAAGCGGTAAACCAAAGCATTTAGGCAAGGCGTCGAAGCATTCTAAATATTTCAGCCGTGTTTCGAGCCATCAGGTTGGCAAGATGACTTTGCATTTCTATTCAAAACCTCCTTCTGGTTTCCAGTACTTCAACTCTGGACATTCGACATTTCCAACCAACCCCAACTAGATACCATATCATGTGTATATACATTTTAGTTTCCATCTTCCGCTTAGAAATCCCATCCCTCGGGCTTGAACGTTCGCCCATAGTTCAAGTACCCTTGCATGATTGCCAACACTCCTTCCGGCAGACCCATACTCATGAGCGTATACGAAAGCTTCGCGTGGCCGTGCGTCTGACCGAGTTTGAACAAGTGTTGTGCGACGGCGGTTGGATACTATGGAAAAAAATTGATTAGAACAGGCTACATCACTAAGATTGAAAAAAACGGTGGACTCACGGTGCTTTCCATATACCACCTCCACTGGTAACACGCAATCCTAAACGCCGCATTTAGTCCCCTCTGGAGGTCTCCCTCGTCCGCATAGATCTCCAATAACCTCATCCAGGCCTTGGCACTGAACTTTTGTTCGAGGCATCGCGTATAGGCTTCTTTGGCATCTTCCTTGTGATGCAACCGAGCACCCAGGTCGCCGAGAATTTCCCACTCGGTTCCAGTCTTTTTGTATGCGACGCGCTGAGTCTTGAAATGTGCGACTTCGGCACGGAAGATGGTCCAAATTCGAAGGTCCTGCGCGAAGCTCAATAACCAAGATGGGGGAAAAGAAGCAGAATGACGTACCTCATAAAGAACCATGAATAAATTATCCAACCAGCGCTCACAAAGCCGCTTCGTGCTAAACGACATCGTTTCATCTACGCTCCTATCCTTACCTCCTCCAAGCGAAGCCTTGTCATCCGCATCGCCCTCGATGCCCGCCTTTCCAGGTTTCTCCAACCCCTCCACGTCACCCCCGAACCCAGTCACACCATCTTCTGAATGTTCCGAAACCTTGATTGTCGGAACCTCGCTTTCCTCTGTTTCGCCTTCGTCTGTGACCTTGATCGTAGGAACCTCAGATTCGCTCACGGTACTGAGAGCAGGAGAAGTAGCGCGGTGCAGGGCACGAGTCGAGGCGTCGTCATCGTCGTTGGCCGAGCGACTAGTCGTAACTGTTCCATCCTCGTGTACGACTCGATCATCCTCATTTGGGTCATTCTGATGTTCGCTGAAGAGTTAGGATATAACGGATGTTGATTGGAGAGTGGATACGTACGCCAGTTCCACGCATTTTTACGCTACGGTACTCTTCCTCCATCACAAACACCGCACTTCGTTTCCTGAGGAGATCATCCCATCCAACTTCAGCCGCCAACCTCGTCAATAGAGCATAAGCCTTAGCAAATGTTCCTCTTAGACTAGGCGCAGGGAGTCGGAGTAATGCGATATCTGCCTGTCAAATGTTGCCACGGTTAGCCAGGTAGGGAGGGCGGGAGGAGAGGCGGAAATGGGTATAACGAGAAGATGTAAAACGTACCTCATTATCCCGCACACTATCCTCATCTAAAACTCCACTGTCGCGAATAAAGTCCCGTACTGGAAGATGTGTTCGTGCTGGAGTCGGCATGCGGTGCAAGTCTCGTTCGTTGTAGGTGAACATCGGACACGAGTTGAGCGTTAATAGTGCCGATTCATATTGACCTATATAATATTCGCCACATAAATTAGTATCATCATCATAGAAAAATGAAACTTGAACGGGGAGGGGGAGGGTGGAGAAGATGCAGCTCAAGGAGTCGAAATGAATCGAAATAAGCATGAGGGCATAACCGAAATACGCACCATCTTCAATATAACACTCGGTCAACTTCGCCCATGTCACAAACTCGCTCGGTGCGACATTTACAGCTTGTCTCGCCAGCGCGACCGCCCAGTTTTTTCTCCCTTTTTGTCGAACTAGGTCGCATTGGACATGCAGTAGGGTATAAGATGGCGGCTGGGAATCAGGAGGTCGAGATGGCTCAAGAGCCGAGGAGAGGGTTTGGAGGGCTTTTGTCTCTTCATCTGCGATACCACAATATCTCAGAAAAATTGATCAAGTGAGGAGGCTAAGGGCGAAGGACCTACTCATTCCGATGTAACTTGTTGCGAGTAGACTCGAAACCTCCGGCTCTCGAACATACATCCTTTCAAAAAGATTTACAGCAGGTGCAAATCGCCCTGATGCGCCGAAATATTTGAGGATTCCAGAGGTCAGGTGGTTCGAGACAGGCGAAGCAACCTGGATCTCCGGGTCCGACCCTAGTTGCCATCCTATCATACTCTCCGTTAGTTCTGCCTCAGAATGAAACGACCCCGTGAATAAGTACACACCTTTATGAAACAACGCCTCGGCGCACTGCAAGAACCTCGCCTCTCCTTCTGGCGTCGTAATCGGATCCAGTTTCCGGTATCCAGCCAACCGATAATTCGGATCGTCCGCATAATGGATCGCACGTAGTATGGCAGAAAGATACGTTTCCTGCCAGATAGCTGGGGTCGCATCGTGTCGATCTCCGCGCAAGTCGATGGCGTATGCTTGCACGCCGCCAGGAATCTTCACGTCCACACGGACGTCGAGGCGAGAGAACGCGTTGTAGCAGCTGTTGACATATAAACCATCGGGTGAAGATGAAGATAGTAGCCAAACATGAATTAACTGAAATATAAGGTTCCGAGCAGTGCCAAGCCTCCACGTACCAATACGACCCTACACGGAGTTTCCATGATGTGCCCTTTGCAAACCACCCAGAGTCCGACTCGAGCCCATATGTTAGAGAGTTCAAGTAGGCAGCAAGCGATGCAGATGATGAAGCGTCAACACCAGATATATAGTGGTATGATCCTATCTGTCCGTCAACAACATCAATTCGAATTAGCGTCTTAGATTATGGACACGACACTTACATCCTTCTGTCCAGCTCTTCCAGTTGTTTTAACGACGTGGCATAGATCAGGAGGTCCCAACTCGCGAAAGGAGGCTAAGATAATGGAATAGTTAGCTCACCATAGGTCGCTATACACTTGGAACTAGACGTACCGAGAGTTTCCGTTCGTGCACTTATACATTCTCCAAGTTCAACCTAGGCATCCAATTAGCGTGGTTAAATCTTACAATTATTGTCACTTACTTCAAAGAACTCGGGAACGTCCCGGAACGTGTCCATGGTGGTGAGCGAAATCCTGGCGATCACTTCGGCGCTTGTGGTCGGTTACATGGTTACAGGGCCGTGACGACCAATGCGTCGGGCTAAATCTAGCTAGAGCTTGCATGCAGTCTGCTCTATGCATCTACACCACTAATGTTTATAATTTCTCTCATCTCTGTCTCTAATGATCTGCTTTCAGTCTTTAATGATTGGTAATCAACCGTTGACTCACCGTCAATGCGGTGCAGCAATGATCTTCGACGCCGAGCGGGTATAACTTCTCAATGGTACAATCGAGCGTACTGTGCTCATCTACCACTCTCCTTAGCGGTCACAGCTATAGCCGAGCATTTTGCTACTTCATAACTCCCCAGGCTCTCCGAGCCTCATTCATACATACTCTAGTACTCTCCAGGTTGTCAAAACGATGAAACTATTCCACGCTCTCGGGCTATCCTCATCCAAGGCCCGTGAACGCGATAACCTCATTGAAAACTCGCTTGCCACATCCAGCATACTCTCGAGGCGCTTGATAGAGTGGTCCAGATCGAACAGTCGAGACCGCCTCGCTGCAATGAGGTTTCACAAAGAGTGGCGCCACGAAGGCTGCCATGTCATGCGATGGTACCAGCAGCAACAAGTGACAAGTACCACATTTCGGATAGTCGAGCATCGCGGAGATGTTCATGGACCATTTTACCATGAATATCTTCTACTGAGGCTTACGGACGGCGCCCTGTGCCGAATAGAACGGATAGGGGAAGGATCGCGAGCAGATGCTATTCGATCCATTGGATGCAAATCACACGATCTTATCCAGTGGTTTCCCAGTGAAAAATATGATTCTGCTACTACCGCCTCAAAACTGATCGCTGAAGTGGATCTTGGCCGAGAATTCGACATACTAGACGTCCTGGCTATATGCTATGCTATACAGAATACTAAACCCTGTAGCGTTTACACTCTACAGCGGTACAACTGCTACTTTCTGTGCCTAACAATCCTCTGCGTATTGAGCCGACGTGTAGCAAGTTGGGAGGCCGCTATGACCCCCAATATTTGGGACTCATGCGTCTCGGCTATGCTTGCGGATTTATCGAGTCTTTCGCCTGAAGAGGCGAACAAGCACATCTTCCTTCGGCGCAGGACCACGAATCAGTCAACTATTCCACAACCAGATTCACTCCAGATAACCGTGCTCCGACGTACATTGGTCGGCAACTCCCGCTGTCTTAGGGCATACAGCCGAACAATGTCTCAGACACTATGGTGTACGTCATGGGAGTCTACATTGTCTAACGGCCTCCAAAGTGTACTTCATCTGGTAGCTGTGTCAATGCTGAGTGACGAAAAATGGCTCGGGCCTGGTTACAAACAAGATTTCAGCCAGAGCGAGAGTAGGATTGCTTGGGATATATCAGGGGACAAGAGGCTTACACGTCATTATGTGACTGCCAGACGGAAAGCAACTAGTCTAGGTTTGGACTTTGCCCTATGCGAGTATGAAGCTATCAGGTGCACGAGGGAGCCTGACCATCCGGCTCCTTTGCGCGTGCGGGCTCTTAAAACTTTGGCTCCCCCTGTATTGGCCTTTGTTTTTGCTTTCGGTCCCTTGTCACTACTAAGTAGGGACAAACGCAACAATCCGCTAGGTACGCCTCTTCGGTCTTACCTCGATGGTAACCTCGATGACAAATCTAATTTCGTTGCAAAATTATAGATCGACTCAACTCCCTTGCCGTACGGAAGTTGGGCTTTGCGGACCGTACAGCCTGGTTCAACATGCTCATATCAAGTAAATTCGAGGGCGGAGATGACTCAAAAAGCCTGTATGCCGAGCTGGATAAGAGGGTCAACGACATGGTCAATGGCTTATTTCAGGTTTCAGCCATTCTCGACATACTGGCTACCGACAAAAGAGCCAGTCAGGCTGATTTATGCTTCTTGCTGTCCTGTAGTACGAATCCGAAAGCGCTTGTGACGATGCTCAGGCCACTCGTGGTGCCTATCCTAGCCGGAAAGCTCATGCTCGCGGTCGAAGAAAAACAGCCTCATTTATTGGTCAAACTCGTACCGGAGGTATGGATCCACTGCTCGCCATCCTCATATTTTCCACTGACCTCCATAATAAGAGTGGATGTACGCCGAGTGAAAAGGTTTTCGGGCTTAAAGAATGTCAGCAATTATATCTTAATCCTCGCATCGTTGCTCATGCCGATCGTGTTGAGAGGCACCAGCTAGCTGCTGCTCCTATGATATGCCAAGACATGAGGAGAACGATGGGTCAGGTATGGAATTCACTACCTGCTGGCTTCGGTTGCATTCGCAAGGTCTGAGAACTAACGCAAAGCAAAATGTATGTGAGTTTATCGTATTGAATCAAAAAAAAAAAGTTCTTCCATCCCTAGTTGGAGGCTTTCTCTGCTTGTCTTAAGGATTCGAGCCATGAGTGGTCAGAGATAAAATAGGGTAATTAGCTTCGTCACTTGCTTTTTAGTATTGAAGTCCCCAATGATCTGAATTGTGGAATACAATTCTGATTGAGACTCTTGCCTCAATCATCGACGTTGCTCGGGCAAGGTAGGCGAACATCGAGGGGACTCAGAGTTGGACGACGTGCCGTGGGATGGGGTAGCGATGTGTCTTTCTTGATACGAGAATGGGTTTAATCTCGACAATTAGGAAATCAAACTTCCTCGCTAGCGTGTCATCCTACAACGAAGCCCTGACCATCAGACCATCGTGGCTTTGTACAAATGCATTAACTTCCCCTATTCGCAACGACATATCATCAGAATCGACCGCACTGCTCTGGTCAACTCATTACCCTCTTCTAAGAAGTCGATCAACTCAACCGGGGTGCCTATTTCAGAGTGATTCATAGGGACCAGGCCGCCGGACCATTTCAACCACCAACCAGGTGGGATAGGAGTGAAAACTTATGTGATACGTATATACGGCGACTACATGTGGGCTGCCTACCGCTTACGGAATGCGAACAACAAGTCTTTATGAGGGATACACAGATCCTATCAGCCTGAAGTAACTTCGAATCAACCGGACACAATCCGGGTCTTGGGATTCGTGTATTAGTTTGAGGGAGTTTATTGAGTTAAATTGAAACGTAACGTCATTATCAATAATCCAAACCTCACAAGGCTAAGACTTCATTTACATCGTGACACCATCTTTCCCATAACTCGTTCTGCTTTCTGTGTTCAAGAGTCCAAGCAGGGACCCACTGCCATTGCATCCGGTCCCAGTACATTCCCCTCCACTCCGGTTCCGCCGGTTTACTCGCTGTAGCCAACCACACCGGCACGATTGCCCCCTGCGTGCTTGCGTGAGAGATAACTTTGGTAGCCAAAGATTTGAAAAATCTCGTTCCAGCGTCAGTGGCTATGGCACTGGGTTGGTGCCATAACATCGAATTAGAAGGACCTAAGATGCATGGTGAGACATAATGATAGGCTGGTAGCTCGATTTGAAAATTGGTACGTACATGGATTGCAAACGTGCACTGTCACACCATTCCACCTTTCCGACTGCTCTAATCGTTTCTGCAAAGCGATGGTCCAAACCACTAGCGCGGCCTTACTTCGCCCGTACAACTGCATCATATCCGGGAATCCATATTCAACTCCAGGTTGATGTTTGTGTTTCGCCATAATGTCTTTTCCGTCGGAATTTTCACGAGTGAGTACCTCACTTGAATAGAACGCGCCAGTTGAGACGTTGATAATGCGCGCGTCTGAAGACATGTATCCTCGATTGAGAAAGAGCGTCGTAATAAGAAAATGCGAGAGGTGGTTTATCTGGTATTGGCTCTCAATGCCGTCCGGAGTCGTAGATAGAGTCGCGTAGATTGCACCTATTCGCAGTATTAGTTTAAAGCCGAATACAGAGCCTATAGCAAGATCCGAGGTGACTCACCAGCGTTATTGATGAGGACGTCCAGATGTGTTGATTTCCTCCGACCCCATCTCTCCACAAATTCTCGCACACTCACAAACCGGCTCAGGTCTAGTCCCTCAACCTCTACATTCACGGCAGCATTCTGTTCTTTTGCCTCATCTATAATCCTTGCCTTGGCTACTTCTCCTCGATCCGGGCTACGGCAGGCTAAAACAATACTCGCACCCATCCTAGCAAGCACGCGAGCAATTTCAAATCCGATACCCGAATTGGCACCAGTGACAATTATAGTCTTTCCAGAGAAACCAACATGTTGGGCTGGAAGTTTCAAATCTCGGTAAAGCCTTGAGAAGAACGTGTTGGTAAAGTTTGAAGAGTAGCTGACCGAGGCCAGAAGTGTAGACACAAATCGGGTATGCTCTGTCTCAGAGTAAGGCATATTTCCGAAGGATTACACAAATCGGGCGCAATGGTGGAGTAAAGCTGAAATCATGTTTACTATAATGTCCGATAGCGCTCGTGATGATGGTAGTCACTGTGACAACGGATCGACCCTGAAAATGACCAATAGGACCAATAGCCGTCTACCACGGTGGCTAACAGTAATGAAACGATCACGCTCGACAACCACCACCTCGGGTATTGCATTCCACAATCGAGCTCATTAAGGGAACAAATGGAGCTTGCTTGAAGGCTATCCATGATCCTGATGTTATCAGTCAATTGAAGAAGGGTCAATCAGGATGGAAATTTGGACACATACTCGACACAGGCATGAAAGTTAGAAGGGAGAGGATAGGTAAGCCGAGATATTTTTCTGAATTTGATCGCTAATCGAATTCCGTACACTGTAGATTTCCCATGCACGCGACATCTCAGTTCCATGGTTCTCCGTTACTAACATTCCAACCCGGGTGCCTCGCTCTCATTTGTGGAATGAACGGTGCAATATCCCCACGCTGCCCTGATGACGAAAGATAACCTTTACATCTAACCCTTTCTTCTCGTAGTACATGTGTGGTGATGGAAGTTCCGGAATTCCTCATTGGAATTCACCGAGTCAGACTAGTGCGTATCTTACAAGTGTGCAATAGTCCAAAGCGCCTTTTTCTACGACAAGTCCACATCACCAACGGGCATGGCGCTCCACACACTGCCTATGGAGATACAATAAGGCGCTCCCATCGCAGTCTTGCTCTAGCTTCTCCCCGCAACGGAATTAGGGCGGACAAATGTTCGTGATGTATATTATCAAGGCTCTCTCGAATGGGAAATGTGCCCGGCCTATCGATTAGCGGTTATTTCCGATGAGGATACGATGCTGTTCAACTTTGTGGGTGGGAGTGGAATCGCCTTGAGATCCAGCCTCATAAATACATCAGTGGCGGAGCACCCAACCATATTTTCTGCTTCAACCCCCTTCTTTGGCCACTTGTGTTCACCAGAATGATTATTAATCTACTTCATGGGCAAATCTACGCGTATTGCCTTCTCGCCCTGACCGTGATCGTGGCCGGGTGCTACAAACTCTGGTGGAGCCGCTATTCGCTAAAACGATTCCTTCCGCCATCACCGGCTGGACACTTTCTTTGGGGAAACCGAAAGCTAATGAGCCGGCCTTACTTGGAAGTAGCTTTGGCTCATGACTTCGGTACGTTGACATGAATCGCGCGACCATGTGCCATATGACCAAGCGCGGCTTAGGTGACATTCTTACCCTTTTTACACCATCCGAGAGGATTGTAGTGTTGAATACCATCGACCTTGCTACCGAAATCCTTGATAAGCAGTCATCGATAACTGCCAATCGCCCTAGTAATATCATGGCCAATCAAATGTGCGTGAATAGCAATATGGACGCTGGTGGCTTGCCGTGCTGAAAGGATTCGTTAG